>JAVXUP010002816.1:0-105691 GCA_033070095.1 Escallonia herrerae
ATAGTCTAGCAGATGGCCGGCGGAAACATTGGCCTCCAATCCTTAGAAAATTTTTGGCCATTTAAATTGTTGGCTAAACTAGGTAAGCAGATGGCCAAGCAGAAACATTGTCCTTCAACACTAGAAAAATTCTGGCCTAATAAACGGTCCACCAGATAGTCTCTAGCGGATGGCCAGGCAGAAACATAAGCCTTTTTTTCAACGTCCGCTACACTATGTGGCGGACAACTGAGCAGACTAATTAAAATCATCGTTATTTCATTTTCTTACCCATGATCAACCTGTCTCAAGGAATACTCAACAACCACAACCATAGTTATTAAAGGCGCATGCGCACCTTAGGCGCAAAGGGTTCCTGGAGCCTAGGTGCAAGGCGTAGGCGCAAGCGCGTGCCTTTTTGAAGCGAGGTGCAAAATAAAAATAAATAGATATTAGTACATTAAACCAATAATATCACTTAAAAAAAATTAAGAACATGACAATTTAACAAACTTTGAACACTAGAAAAACTTTTAGATCTAATGAGAAGTACTTGATCCTAATTGAATATGATAACGTTATCCTCATCATTAATGACGGCTAAAGCAACAATGTTTTCCTCAAATTGGAATCAAAGGTCAAAGTCTGGTAGAGATTCCTCTTCAATTTCATTTTCTTTATCTACAAGGTGAAGTGAAAGAATATATTTACTTAAAAAGAGTAACAATTAGAGACGGAATGCTAGCACAATGAACAACAATACGACAATCGATTGATTAGGGATTTGGGGTTTTAGGTTTTTTTTTTTTATCGTTTAGATATTGATTCATTATGTTATGAAAAAAAGAATAAAAAATAATGAACGGTTGAGATGATGTCATGATGTAAAAATCAAAATTTAGGATTTTTTGGCTTTTCTCTGCACCTCTACGACCGCCTTTGCCAGGGTGCCTAGGCGCGCATTTGATAACATTGACTACAACACACAAAAGTCTCAAAAGAAATACTCAACCACAACACAACCATAAACACATAAAATTTCATAAACACACGAAATAATATTTCTTAAACACAGGAAACACTAAAATGCTTTTATTACATAAGAAGATAAAATTTTCAATATTATGTGGCATCGTCTATAGCCAGATTTACAATATCCCTAAGTAGTCTAGGGCATCCTTAATGAATTTTCCAAGCTATGCTATATATAAAGCTTTCTATGTCTGGTTGGCTCCAGACGGCATTCGTGAGGCTCTCGGACCAAAAAATGTAGTTCATGTACATCAAGACAAGGACACCGTAATCCGAATGATTATTTTGCATGGGCCTCTATTTCACTCGAGATTCAAGATTCGGCCTTTTACCCGCTGAGAGAGTGGGGCATGGAACAAAACATATCCTGCGGAGGAATAAAAACGACATAAGCTACGAAAGTCGAATTATAATAAGCAAATTAAGAAATAAAAAACTCTAACAATAATGCAAGATTACCATATAGCCACCAATTGTTCTTTGGAAAGGTCCTTCAAGGGCATCAAGTGGACATCGTTGTGTAGATTGTAGAGGATTGAAATGACCATAGCCGTTCATACAAAACCAAATACCAATGGGAGTGTTCTAAAAAAGGTATTAGGAAGACATCTGCCTCATGGAAGCTCACTGAATTCCCAGTATTTGTAGAAAATTACAGTGAGCTCCCTAGGCTAAAGCCAATAGATCAAGATTTTCTTCCCCTTTACCAGTTTCCACCATTTTCATTCTTCATTGAGCAATATATGATAAAGCACATCCAACATAAAAACACGGGGATACATGTTTGCCCTATCCCTCTCTCGATGCATCAGAAGCTTGATGTAGGGAGTCATCACCATATCTTCCAACCAATGACCTGGCTTGAGGGTGGACATTTCATTCCATGAGACATAGTAATCATGGCATGGCAGTCCACCCCACTTTTTCCAGTGTAGCTGGAGGGGCTCGCTAAAGTATCATTGGTGGACTAGGGCACGTTTTGTTGGCTTCAAAGACTTTAACGGATGACCTTTGGGATAAGAGGGACTGACGGGGGGTTGACCCGGGGGTATTGTCTTTCTTGAGGCTCTTCAGGTATCCCAAGGCCGGAAGTGGAAGGTCCCATCCACTGGACTAGTGGCAGTAACTTGAAGAGGTTGATGTTCACGAAGTCAAACTCTTGTGTGACTTGACTCCGAGTAGCTGGCGTGATCTCCGAGTCCCCACTTAAAGCAAATAAGGACTGACTCCCCTCTTCCTAATGAGCCATTCCCATATCCGATGGTGGCCCTCAAGTATCACCCATTCTAGTTACGGAAGGACCACCAACTCCCTCGTTCACCCCGCCTCGATGGATTAACGGATCCTCGCTCACATGGAAAGGTTTCCATGAGGGATAATCCATTCCCGGGCTCACGCTGAAGGCTGTCTCGTATAACGGCTCACTAACTCTTCACAACCATGTGCCAAGATCTCAGCATGGGAGCGAAGATCCACTCCCATGGCATCTAGCAAATCCTTTCGCTCATTCAATTTTTTTAAAAAGGCAAGCGAAGCATCAACCTATATCCAATTACATTAAAAGTAACTTTAAACACAAACGAGATTGAATGCAAAACTTACGAGATCAAATTCAATTGATAGTCATTAGGAAACTTACGAGCTCGAATGCTTTACGCTCATCAATCTGACCCTTAGGCTGGTATTTCTTGTCTCTTGTCCACTGTACTGGGGCTATTCTCTTTCGAGTGATGCGATAGTACCACCTAGATACTGCTCAATGCTGACCATAGGGTAGGGCTCCGACACAATGGTTGCCAGTGTGTCTTGCCAAGAGTCCCACAGTTTAATTTTCTGTAGCGCACAATTCGAGTGCATTTACCTACTCAAACTGTTGGACTCCGAGTAGGTTCCTATTAACCCTTATGTTTAGGGCATCAGCTGGCTACCCCTATAGGCACTCAAAATAGCGCATGACGCGATCCGATAGTTACCACTCCGCGATCTTCCAATTGATTAATGGAGTGCATTGCAATCCAGAGAGCGTAAACATGAACGACTCTTTTACCTGTCCCTCCAAATATTTGTACGGCGCCCTACACATTTAGCCCGGAGATAGCAAGTTGAACTCCCCCTGATAGAGTACAATGTTGTGATGAGGATCATCTCTCCTTGTGTAGTGGCTCTCCCTCTAACTGTATTCCCAAGTGCGCAATCGAGACCACACATTATTAGTTCCCTCCTTACAGTTGGGTATGCAGACACTAAAGTATTCACAAGACCACACCTGAGAACAAAGACAAATTAGGGCTGTATCATCAAAATTTATTGTGCACTAAATAATAAAAAATATTAAAAACGTAATTAAAAGGATATATATGATATACCTGCAACAATGAAAGACATGCACGTATAACTTTGCAGTCATGCCTCAATGCCTTGTGCAGTGTGCGATATAAGTATGCAAGTGTTGTTGCACCCCAAGCATACTCCCCAACCTCTTGAAGGTTACCCAATAGAGCTAAATATTTGTATTGAACCGTGTTCGCTGTCGTCGTTGGGAATAGAATTGCTCCTATCACCCACAGTAGGAAAGCCTTATGTGCAGCATCAACATCTCCTCCGTATAGCTTTCCAGCAAAATCCTGAAGTTTTCTACCAACCACCTCAACTTTATCCCACCATGCCCAAATTAATTCTTGGGTATCGAACCAAAGAAGTCCGTAGTAACTCTCTTATTTGTTGTAGAAGCCCTAGCAAAAATAATTGTCCATCTTGTAACGGGTAACCCTAAGATGTACTCTACATTTTGTAAGGTTATTGTAATCTCTCCAAGAGGAAAGTGAAACGTATTCACTTCTCCACCGTTCAATAAGGGCACCTATTAAGATCCGATTAAGTTGCTAAAAGATATTGCTATAAGTAAAATTCTAAAACCCATTCCACACAACAATTTTTACTGTGTTTTGTTCAATCGCCACTCTCCAAACCAAAAGTCATCCGCTACATTATGTAGCGGATGACTTTTGGGTTGAAAAATGTCAGGGTCAAACTGGCAAGCAGGGGCATTTTGGACAAAATTACCATCAACTACACTGTGTAGTAGACAATTAGTTTTTTAAAAGAAAACTAGATTGGGTTCATCATTTTTGGGGGGATTAATGGTAATGTATAGATTTACCGTTTAATTTGGTGATAAAAGCTGCAACCAGGATCAAACAAACCTGCCCTTTTACTATAAAGAGCCAGGCTCTAGCTGATTTAATTGCAGACTCGTACATGAGTACTTAACGAGATTATTTTCTTGCAGATATTAGGTTCTGTAGATGCTTGCAACGAAATATGCATATTACATGAAGTAGTTTTGTTGAAGTTAATATTACAAGGACTTGCAAAAATGTGTAAATCTAAAGCACAATTTTAGAATCAATCTTCAATTTTAAGTAGAGGCTAACATCTCTAGTATGTTCATCTACCCCGTGGCTCGTTGCTAGAATATCAACACTTAATACCGAAGTACATTTTTTGGTGACAAAAAGGTTTGAAAAACAATAAGGAGTGAAAATAGCTGTTTTGTTAATTTCATCGCCACAAAGTAGTAGCTAGCAGATGTCATGGCTAAAAGTCTTGCAGAATCATTTCAATTTGGGAAAGGTTTTGCTACCAGATTGTAAGAAAATAGTTACAACCTCTCGTGTAGCGACAATTAGTAGTCTATGAACACTTTTAGTAGCAATTTTTAGCAGTATGTTTTTAGCGTCACTGAATAAAAGATACTAAATGCATTTAACGACCTTTGGCTTTTGCCAGTCGGGTAGTAGCTAACACTTTCCCTTTCAATGTCAAAAAGCAAGCTAAAATTTTGCCTAAAACTATCTCACTTGAACAAGATTAGTAGTTAGGTTCAACAAAGGAATGCTTGCTTACTAGGCCAATGTATATTTGATGTGAAACTCCTAGAAGTACAACGAAATATGCAAGGTTCCAACCTCCTAAAAGTAGTTCCCAGCTCTTTTGCTGATATCAATGACGTTATGTGTTGATATATGTCTTGTAATTATGGTTAAAGATAAAAAAATGTAGGCCGAGCTGTCCGGAACAGAGTGAGCGTAGTGAGGGGAACAGATGACAGCTGGCCCATCGAATTTATCCTTTTCTTTTTAAAACCATGCATGTTTGGCGGTGGAGCCCCCTACCAAAATTTTTGGAGTGTCCATTACTTTAGTTGGACATAGCTATAAATACGACATGTTCTCTTGTATAATCTGACGACAAACAATTGGAGATACAAGTGAGAAAGCGTTGTAAATTTGACTTGTGCAAAGTGGATTTGAGTTCACTCTATATTTGTGTATCTTTGTGTTTGCTTATTGGGTTCTATACATATTTATCAAGAGTAATTTCATAATAAGTGATATCAAGAGCGTTTTAGGTTCATTTGTTTTTGGCAAAACTGTAAATGACTTCAGAGAATAAATATGTCAAACAATATGACCATGAAGATATCCTTATGCAGTAAGGATTACTCAAACCTTTACTAGGGAATAAGCTTGAGTCGATGGACAAGACGATTGGGAGGAATTACAGGCGAAGGTTATATCTATGATACAGTTGAAACTAGCACCTAAGATTAAGTACTGGGTTTCGATAGAGACTTCTCAAATAGCTCTATAGTAGAAATGGAGAAGATATATATGTCAAAATCTTGGTCAAATCGGTTATATCTGAAGAAAGATCTGTACCAATTATGGATGGATGAGGGTCGAGATCAGGGTGACCATATATAAGAATTTAACAGATTGGTATCCTAATTGTCAAGTGTAGATTTTAAACTAGAGGAGGAAGATCAAGCAATTTTTTTGTTATCTTCGCTTCCAAAATTATATGAGACATTGAAGACTACATTGGTTATTGGGAAGGAGATGTTGCATCTTGATGACGTTATGTCGGCTTGAGCAGAGTTAATGGTACGAGTTCAAGTAGTCAAGGCAAAGGTCTGGTGGTAAGGTCTGAAAATCAGAATGGTCATGCAAAAGGCAAAGGTCTGTCTAGAAATAGAAATTCAGGACATGGAAATGACAGTTCTAAGTCTCATGGAAAGTAGGACAAGTCTAGTATTGAATGCTAGTATTGTAAAGAGATTGGTCATATTGTAAGGAAGTGTCTAAAAAGGAAGGATAAAAAGATTGAAAAGAAACATGTGAACAATGCTAATGTTGCTACATAAGATGACAAAAGTAGTGATGGTGATCTCCACTTGGTTTCTCTGTTGAGCAACAAGAAGGTGATCTCTTATCAGTTAGAGGTAATAATTTCTCTACGCATTGGTTTCTTGACTCTACATGTTCATTTCATATCTGCCCACATAAAGGAATGGTTTGATTGTCTTACTCCATGTAATGTTGATATTGTTTTAGTAGGTAATGACCCTGTTCATAAAGTCATGGAATAAGTACCATTAAAATTAAGATGTTTGATGGGATTGTGAGAACCTTAGGTGATGTAAGGTACATACCTGACTTGGAGAAGAATTTGATTTCCTTGGGCATACATGATTCTATAGATTGCAGTGTATCTGTAAAATTTGGAGTCAAGAAAATTAGCAAAGGTGCCATGGTGATAATGAAAGGTCAGAAAACTGAGAATTTGTATAAACTGGTAAGAAACATAGTTACAGATAACGTTTCAGTTTCAACTCATGCAGGTCCTACCAATGATAACTCTGAGCTATGGCACAAACAACTAGGATACTTGAATAAAGGAGGTATGCTAGAACTTTACAAGCGCAAGTTACTGCAGAGAGTGAAATTATGCAAGCTAGACTTCTGCAAATTTTGTGTGTTTGGGAAGCATAAACGAGTTAGTTTAAAAGCTAATTCTCATCCTAGCAAAGAGGTTTTGAACCATATGCATTTGGATGTTTGGGGACTAATCAAGCATGCCTCAAATGGGGGAGCTCGTTATTTTGTTACATATAGATGATTTATTTAGGAAAGTATATGTGTACTTTATGAAGCATAAGTCTTAAGTTTTCAATGTGTTTAAGCAGTGGATGGCTAGAGTTAAAAATCAGACAAGTAAGAAGCTTAAGTATTTTAGATTAGATAATGACATAGAATAAAAAGATGATGAGTTTTTATAGTACTGTAAAGACGAGGTATCATTAGACACTTTTTAGTAAAGAGGACTCCAAAGTAGAGTGAGGTTGTCGAAAGGATGAATATAACCTTTCTGGAGTGAGCTAGATGCGTGAGCCTAAGATCTTCTGGGGTAAAGCTATTAATACATCTCGTTATGCGATCAACCGTTCTCCATCATTTGCCATTGATCGCCGAGTCCCCAAGGAGGTATGGTCTGGTAAACCAATAATTTTTTTTGCAATGAGAATTTTGGTTGTCATGCGTTTTCTCACCTTCAGAATGAAGAATGGTCCAAACTTGAAATGTATATTCCTTGGGTACGAGGAAGGAATAAAAGGATACAGGTCATGGGATCCAGTGGCCAAGAAGAAGGTGATCAGTAGAGATGTGGTATTTAATGAAGAACAAATGCTGAATAAGGATGTAACTTTTATTGAGAGGCAGGGTCACACAGTGGAGATAAAGTTGCATGAGCGGAGGACAAAATTAGCTGATGACATTACAGATGGATATACAGCTGATCAGCCTTTAGAGGATCCAGAGGAGAATCCTAGTGATTCTTAGAATCTAGTCAGAAATAGAGAGCTACCTCAAAGTATGGTTTTGAGGATATGGTCTCATTTGCACTAATCGTAGAAAGAGGAGATCCTACCAGTTATAACGAGGCTGTCAAGGTAGAGAATAGTAACTCATAGTTGACAAAAATTGATGAGGAGATGAAATCTCTACGAAAGAATTAGACTTGAGAATTAGTTAAACTTCAAAAGGGTGTGAAGGCTATTGGATACAAGTGGGTTTACATGAAAAAGGAAGCTCAAAAGTACAAGGCAAGACTGGTGGCAAAAGGGTAATCTCAAATATAGAGAATTGATTATAATGAGATCTTTTCGCCAGTGGTAAAGCACACTTTTATTAGATTGATATTAGCCAATTTGAATTTGCTCACATATTATGTTTTTCCAGACTATTTCATTGATAATATGATGATTGATTTTAATTATTCCTTAGTTGCTGATATAGCTTATGATGAATTAATCAACCTAGTTAATGATGAGTAGCACCTAATGGACCCAGAAGAGAAAAAAATATTTAAAAGAAATGATGAAAGAAATTTAAAATCATAGTCATGTCTAGCCAGTGGCTGAAGAAACAGTCAAATTCAATACGGGTACCCCTAAAAATATAAAAGTAATCAAAATAGGGGCTAGCCTAGATGAGGAAGAGAGAGAAGAAATCACTGCACTTCTTAGGAAATTTATCGATGTATTTGCTTGGTCATATAGTGTCATGCTCTGTATAGACCCGTCAACCGTGGAACACCACGAACATACCTTGTCCGAAGCCAAACTCGTCAAATAGAAACTCCGTAAGTTGAGGCCGGAGTGGTCTATCAAGCTCAAGGAGGAAGTTATTGACAAACTCTCAACCCTGGTGACATCACAAGAGCTGAGTTATCTATCCTAATCACACCATAATCCTATGCTGAATACATAACAACTATACTTTCATACATCAACGGGTGTCAGGGCTATTGGATACAAATATGTTTATAAGAAAATGGAAGCTAAAATGTACAAGCCAAGACTGGTGGCAAAAAGGTTCTCAAAGAGAAGGAATTGATTATAATGAGATCTTTTCACCAGTGGTGATTTAGCTTGATGTGAAGACAACTTTACTTCATGGTGATTTAGAGGAGAGGATCTACATGTAATAACCTAAGGATTTATTGAACCTGAGAAGAAGGACTATGTGTGCAAGCTAAAAAAGTCCTTTTATGGTTTGAAGCGATCTCCTCAGCAGTGGTACAAGTGATTTGATACATTCATGGTAACGCCTACTGTGAGTATGATTGTTGTGTGTATTTTTAAGTCCTTGGTGATGGTTCACTGTTGTTGATTATAATGTATATGGATGATATGTTGATTACTACTAAGAGTAAGTCTCATATTCTGCACTTGAAGAAATTGTTGAGCAAGGAGTTTGACATGAAGGATCTTGGTTTTGCAAAGAAGATCCTTGTCTAGAGATCTATAAAGACTGAAAGGCAGGAAAGTTGTGGGTAACTCAGAAAAGTTATGTTGAAAAAATACTAGAGAGGTTTAACGTTGAGTTAGTACACCATTGGGAGCTCCTTTTCAGTTATTTTCATAACTTTGTCCTAGTACAGAGAAAGATGTTGAGTATATGTTGAAAAGGTACTGGAGAGGTTTAGCGTAAGCAAATGAGGTTGCTTGTCTTATGTATACCATGGTGTGTACCAGGCCTGATATTTCACATGCAGTTAGTATGGTCAACAGTTATATGGGAAAATCAGGAAAGAAGTATTGGAATGCAGTGAAGTGGATCTTATGTTACCTAACAGGTTCAACCAACTTTGGCATCGTGTTTGATTGTGATAGGGCAAGATGGGGTTTCTAGCTTTGTGGATTCTGATTATATTGGGGACTTGGATTGTAGGAGGTCCATGACTAGATATGTTTCCACATTCTATGGAGGGCCTATATGTTGGAAACGCGGGTTATAGTCTACTACAACATTGTCAGCTACAAAGGCAGAGTACATGGCATTGATAAAGGTAGTGAATGAGGCATTGTGGTTAAAGGGACTGGTAGAGGAACTTGGCTTCAAGCAGCATCGCGCTCTATTATAATATGACAATCAGAGTGCTATTCATTTGTTAAAGAATCAGATTTTCCATGCTAGGACCAAACATATTGATATACGTTATCACAGGGATTCGAGAATGGATTAATTTTAGTCAGATTGTAGTGCACAAGGTTCACATTAATGACAATGCAGCTGATATGCTCACGAAGATGGTCACAATAGAAAATTTCAAGCATTCCTTGAGCTTAATTCATCTTCTTTCTTGTTGAGTTCGAGGTGGAGTGCGTTCCTTACCTTTAAAGGGGATGCAAGGTAGAGTGCCTGACAATGGTACTGAAGGCATATTACACCTTTCTTATGGAATGGTTTGTTAATACAAGTCAAGGTGAAAATTGTTTATATATGTCTCATATTTATGGCTAAAGATAAAAAGCGTAGACCGAGGTGTCCCGAGCGGAGGACAGCCCCATCGGATTTATCCTTTTCTTTATCCCCCGTAGTGAGTTTTATCGGGGGTTCGGGGGCGAAAGCATCAACCCGAAGTTTTTGAGTGTCCGTACACGAGTAGGATTAGATTTTTCTTGAGTTAGACGTACATTGTGTTCTCTTATATAACACAACGGCAAATAATTAAGAGATACACGTGCGTGACGGAGCATTGTAAATTTGATTTGTGAAAAATAGATTTGAGTTCTCTCTGTTCTATACATATTTATCAAGAGTAATTTCGTAACATTCTAAACCAAGGTTGTAATTTTAATTCGTCACTTACATGTGAACCAAAAAAGAGTTCACCCATAGTCGTTAGCGGAAACAACGTTTTTTAAAAGAGAACTGAACAAATGCGAGAACATTCACGGATTTAGAGCACCCCAAATGGCATGAACTAGGTTTTCAAACCCTTGGAATGTTATACTTATACCATACCTTTTTGTTTTCTTATTACCGAGTTTTTTTTGGGGGGTTTTTAAGAAGAACTGCATTTCAACTTATAAAGGTTTACAAAGATAATAATGCATGTAGAGATCATAGAACAAAAGCAGAAGTCTCCTCGGCTATGGAAATGCCATCCTATCACCATGCTAATCCACATAGTAGAGGGTTTCAATTGATCCTTTCCGGAGAATTAGAAGGTCTTCCTGAGCAGGCTTTTATTTGGTAGGTAACATCGATGTTTCTATGTTAGTTATAAGAAATCAAAACACCAGAAGTGATCAAGTGTGAGATTTTCTAAGAACTTCAGGCCCTATGAGCCAAAACACCTACCCTAGCTGTACATAAGCCATCCCAAATAATAGTGATGATGACTTCCCGCAAAAAGTGAAAAAGTGCGAGCTGCATCAGAGTGAGCATCCTCCCTAATGGTGAAATAACATCTGTGGAACTGGGGTATATGTGTGTGTGCGCGCATATAGATACACACACATGTATGTATGTATGTATCAAAACGATGGGACATATCGTCGCTCCTGCCATCTCAATCCCCTAGATATGAGAAAGTAGAAAAGTGGAATTAGAACATAAGATAATGCTATTAAAGTCTTGTTGTGAAGCTCACCCATGAACATAGAGTTATGAAAATGATTTCGCTTCTTGGATGGTATTGGTGAGGTATGAGTTGATACTTAATCCCATTAGAATTCTTATGTTGGATGTTGCTAGTATACCTAAGTCCCGCAGTCTGAGAAGCTTCTCGGAAAGTGATGTGAAAATAAATTTGGATAGGAGGAAAAGATGGAAGAGTGTTTGTGAGTGAAGGCATAGAAATAGGTGAAAATGCTTGCAACGGGGATATGGACTCTGTGAATGAGTAATAAGATGACTATTTAAGTGTATTGGATAGGAACTTTGGAGTTTGAGTAAGTGACATCAATTGTTTTCTTCGTAGGATAAGTAAGCTAGATTTAAATAGATCGGCCACTTGGAATAAGATTCGAAGGGTCTATCTGAGCTGTCTGAAAGATGATTTTGTTATGGAATAAACATAGGTACCAAAAAATGGAGAAGAATTTAATTTTGGAGTGTAAAGTGGGAGGGGAGGATGTGGAATGATCCAAGCAATTAACCATTCCTTAAAGGATGGTACAGGAGTGGTGGTCAAAATTCCTAGATCACATTCAAACCATATCATCCTTAGTATTGCACAAGAATAGAAAAGGTGACTGGCAGTTTCTCCTTTAGGGTGCCAAACAAATTTGTAGCTCTCATCGATAGAGCCCCTGTCTCTTTGATGATGACATAAGGGACAACTGTCATCACTTCGAACCCCACGGTGACAGAGAACTTAGTAATGGTAGGCGATCCCATAATAGTTGCTAGAAAAAAAACTGAAGTCTGGAAGGTATGGCTAATTTCCAGATCTTCTCCGATGCCTCCAAGGTTGCAACCTCTCCTGTTACCAGATTGTCCATTTTGTCTAATGATGATCGGTGTAATATTTTGTATGCTGATTTAATAGCAAAATTGCCATAAGTTGTTGCTTTCCGGTAAGGTTGATCTGGGAGTCCACTTTTGTGGGAGGAAAATATCCAGTAATTTTTTTTTTTGACAAATGATCAGGAATATGTTTCGAAGAAGTTGGGCATTCCATTGCCCATTCTACATGAGTTCAGAAACCATTCTTGGTGGATTGGTTGGGGTTTGTATTGGGAGAGATGATTTGGAGTTGTTTCAGGGATCCAACTGTCCACCCAAATTCTGGTTTGATATCCTTCACCTATTTGCCAATGTAGGCCATGTAATAGTACTTCCCAGTTGGCCAGAATGCCTCTCCGTCTCTAGGATGCTCTAGCAGATTTTATTATTGCCATTAAGTTGTGGACTTGACATTATTTTTGGCATAAAAAAGGAGAACAATAAACCATCGGGTTCCGTGAGAATGTGTCAACTGATTTTTGTTAGAAGGAATATGTTGAGTATATGAGTGGAATGAAAGCCAAGTCGTCCTTGGGTGAGAGGTCTATATAGCATACTCCAGTTTATCCAATGGATACCCCTTTTGCTTTGATCTCCTAACCACCAAAATCTACATAAAATGACATCCAACCTTTTGCATACCTTAATTGGTAGAAGAAAAGCTTTCGTGTGATACGTGAGAAGTGATGAGAAAATAACTTTGTTGGGTGTAACTCTACCGGCTTTATTGAGAAGAAGACCTTTCCATCCAGCACATCGTCGTTGTCTTTTTACCGAGTTAAACTACTACATATACTAAAATAACAACGGGAAATTGAAATCTGTAGAATTATACTTTGAAACAACAAAATAATGATTTTGTATATAAATTTTGCGTGTAAGAAAATAAAAATTTGCTAGTTATGTTATATTTTTGAGTTGATTCTATTTGCATTCTTTGTCAATTAGAGAAGAATTATTAAAATATTTGAAAATACTAGTATTGGATGCGCACAAGATCACTCATGTACTATATGTACGCAGTACTTTTCTACTAGGAGTAATGCATAGGTCGGCATTCCTACAATGTGCTCCTGCTTGCGCCTACCTAAATGTGCATACAAAACCTCGGTAGGAAGAAAAAAAAAAGCGGGAAAGAAATACTATTTCACCAAGCGAGTCACAAGTATCTAAAATATTCATACCTAACAATATCGCACAAAGTGGTGACGACTTAATTACTGTCGTAATGTAAAATTTTTGTCTTTTTAAATTTCATTATCCATTTAGGAGAATTATATCTCAAAGAAAAAAATTAATTAGCGAATCTGGCGCTTGAATTATGAGCAAGCAACTTGAGATTCTTGCATCAATACAATGATCAGTGTATATAAATTTGCAACTGGATATGATAATCTTCCTACATTACATTGCATCTACTTAAAAAGGAAAAAAAAATCTGAGTTACTAATGAAATTTTCCTTATCTTCTCCCTCCACTTTTAGGTTGCATGTCAAATTAAAGGTTCAACACTTATAGCGTATCTAACTATATGCAACGAGATCTGGGTACTACCTGTTTTCCTTAACTTCACACCCTTTCAGTGCCACAAAACCACTGGCTTCACTGCCTATTTAAGCACAACTGTGGTGGCCTCAGTGTCACTACAGCTGAATATTCAAGTGTTTCTCTAATAGTTTTTGGCCATAGTAGAAGGATAGTTAAGGATTCATACTGGTAGTTGTTCCTTCTCATTTGATTTTGTGTCCCTTACACATTTCTTAGCGGTGACTGAGGGTGTCAAAATAGACATCCCGTTTACTTGGCATGAGTATTGAAGACACTCGAAAGAATTCAAACGAATTAGCCATTGCGAGAAAGTTTGCATTTTTTTCTACACGAACGTTGTAGCTGTTCCAAATATTTTGAATAGAATTCCGGACTGTTGCACAATATTTCCTTTTCTGCTTAAACTTGTACATTTAAACTAGTTGAATGCCTTTAATCTTAGAACTTCAAATCATGTTAGACATTCTACAAGAAACAATTTTGTTCAGCATTCTCTGATCAATTTTTTTTGCATAAATGATCTATATTTCCTTCATGCAGCATCTCAAAATGGTTTTTGAAACTGGTCCCTCTAGTACAAAGAGTACGAAGATTGCTGGAAGTTATAAGAGAGTTGAAGGAGTAGGAGGAAATTTGTCGGTGCTTATTGTGGATGATGATCCTATCATCCGAAGAATCCACAGGGTGATGTTAAACAAATTTGGATTGGTTACTCATGTAGTGGAAAATGGCAAGGAAGCTGTTGATCTTTTTCGCTCTGGTGCGTGTTTTGATATGGTCCTTATGGACATGGAAATGCCAATCATGGATGGTCCCAAGGTTAGCTTTCTTTTGCATACACTCCCTTTATCAATGAGGTATAGATAATAGTTATTAGATGAACACACGCACACACTAACACAAGGACCTTATGGTCCTTCTGTTTTTAGAACACAATGAGGTTTAAATTTTGTATCTTGGATAGTTTGTGTTTTGATTGCTTGGTGACTATATATACAATTGGCGATACTTTAGTTTCAACTTTGTTGTTGAAAAACTTCACTCAAATATTCATTTTTTGTCTTGGAAATATAGCATACTCGTCATCAGAAATTCTATTTTTTTTATCCTAATAAATGCATGCGTACTATATATGTCAGATGGAAAGAAAAGGACCTGATGAGCAGCAACGGCAAGTTCAAATAACTTTTCTTTTCTGTAGTTTTATCTCATTGTGATGCAAGATAATGCGAAACAGATATATTTATATGGAATATGGTAGCAAGAAATGCACAATTACAGACATACACATATTCTATAGTCCATTAAATGGCCAAATCCAGCAAAAAAAAAAAAACTCAAAAGTACACGACATCCTTAATTTTTAGTGCCTAACATGTGCATCTCAACCGCTACCTCACTATGCGCTACGATTGTAAACACGTTCTTTTTTTTTTTTTGTTGCTTGAATTGCTATAAAGAGTTTTTGAATTACAACGCATGAATACCAAATTCTTTTAGCATAGATGCTCCAGGGGAATATATGAACATACTGTCGTCTTCGTTCTATGCAAAGCTTCAAAAGATATACTCAAAGGTATTGTTATCTGCCTAGATAAAATGTGATGACTCTATCTCATGTAAACTATCGACTTCGCAGGCAACACAGGAGCTACGAGCTATGGGAGTGAATAGCATGATCGTGGGAGTGACTTCTCGTGGCTTGGAGTCTGAAAAACAGTCATTCATGGGAGCTGGGCTTAACGGATGCCATGAGAAGCCATTGACTACTGATATTATCAAATCTCTCATTCAAGAGCTGATAAAGCATTACTAGTTTTATAATCAACATACACCATGTAGCGAGTTTTTTTCTTAATTAATACTTAATTATCAATTTACTCATTTTTGAAACTTATTTACTCGCATACCACACTTTTGAAAATCGCTATTTGAAACCACAATTTCAAGGGAAACAACGATTTCTCTCTTGAAATCGTGATTTCAAATAGCAATTTTTACTTTAACTTAAAAATCAAGAAGAAATCGTTGTTTGAAACATCAATTTCTACTTTAAAATCGTGGTTTCAAACAACGATTTTTAAAAGTGTGGTATGCGGGTAAATAAGTTTCAAAATAGAGTATATTGGTAATTAAGTATTAAATATGTATTAATTAAGAAAAAAACTCTCATGCAGCCACTGCCGACTTGCTGCTGTTTTTTCCTCCTAGAAGTAACTTTTTGCCTCCTGTTGTTACCATTAACTATTTTCTTTGTTTCTTTCGAATAATAACTCAAAACTTATGTGAGGAGACTTCTACACTTTAGATCATTTTCTTTCGATTACCTTGTGAAGAATAAAGAAAAGTCAGCTTGTTGCTACTTTTAGAGATATGATAAATAGACGATTCTAATTTGCTTTTATTTCTCTTTCCAATTTATGTTTTGGGTCACAAAAATGTTAATGGAGTAATGTCAAATCTGTGCCGGAATATATCATCTCAGTACAACTTAAGTACCCGATATTTAAAAAGTACCAAATAAGTACCTTTTTGAACCAAATAAATACAATGGCTAAAGGAAGCTTGATGTTATTAAAAGATCCATGGTATGAATGTCTTTTATGGAAAAAGACTTAGCATGGCTTTTTATTTACTGTGTGTCTCTTCCCTTACTCTCTCTCTTCTTTACTACGTCACCGCCACCACAATACCATCATAGCGTCTGCTTATCGCCCATTGCCCACCATCATATCACCGGCCTCTCCCGTCCACGTATCGCCCCACCCACCGCCGTCACCACCTCCCAACGCCCTTTCCATCATACCTCATCAACTTTGGCACCACAAGCTCCAAACACCACCGCCATCAAAACATACCCAAACCTGCACCGAAATCACCAGTTTGTAGCGGCAATCTGATTTGCTGACTTATGTGAACTTTTATTTTCTTATGCTTTTTGCTACTTTCTTTAGCTTAGTGATCGATGAGCATTTCGCTTCCCAAATGTGTAATCACACACGTATGTATCCCTCGTCGTTACAACCAATTATTAATTTGCACTTTCTTTTTCATCTGAGAATTGGTGATTGATTTGTTGTTAATTGAGATTTTAACGGTAGGTAATGAGATTTTGTACAATATGGTGGCTGTTGTTGAGTTGATGGCGATAAGATTACAGGTTTGCGCCATTCTTGATGGCAGTATCAATGGTGGGGAGCTAGGTCTTAATTGTGTGTTGTTGCGGTCATCGGTTTGGCAGCTGAGATGCTAGTGGTGAGAGGGGCATATGAGTAAACGTCACCATATTGATGGTTGGGTAATCCACTGCCTGGTGTGATGCTCAATGGTAATTGCATTGGGTGCGGGTAGCATAACTGATGTGTGATAAAGTGTTGTCTTGGTGATGGTGGGTGGGTTTTTGTCCATCATGGTGACTGGGACCGGCTGCGGTTCTCCCTAGAGGCGATGATGAAGTTGATCATGGTAGAACTGCTGGTATTGGTTGGTATGTCGATGAAGTTGTAGCATGGTGGTTACTAGATATCAATGCCGATGGAAGTTTGATGTAGAAATCAGAAATAGTGGAAGATAAGTGTTTTTTAATGGCTAAGTTTATGGTCCCTGATTACGAGGAGATGATATTTGTGTGTGATGGTGGTGTGTGTGCGAGATTGACTCTGTATGTGTGTGCCTACGCGCGGGAGAGCGTGCGAGCGCGTGCGTGCTGATGTGTGTGTTTGTATGTTTGTGGGCGTTGATGTTAATGTGCGTTTCCTTTTCTGATGGTGTGTGTTCCTTTCTAAACCAATCAATTAGGAAGACACGGATCAAGCGGAATTTTTTGGTCATAAAGATAATCAATACCCCTGGAATTTTTAATAGCATCTAGTTTCCGTTACACGTCGGACTTAGTTGACTCAAACATGATACTCTGGATACTTTTCGAATGTTGGGTACTTAAGTTACATTGGAGTGATATTTTTGACAAAAAGTCCTAATTGTGCCTTCAAGAGGTCACTATCCGGAAATATTTTTCACTCAGTAGAAAAGACTCAAAAATCATAGGCGTCACTACAAGAAAGAGGATCTTTAGCAACGGGCTTTTACCGACGGACACATATTAGAGAATGGAGGGGGTATAAACATGTTGTCACATGTCTACATTCATTTTCATACTAACACTACCTAATTAATTGGCTTTAATTTAAGTTGGTATATAGTAGTCTCACTCGTCATGTCGGTCGATCGAAGTTGGATGAAAAGAAAAATGATGATGATTTCGAATATCGCGTCGATGAATTTCTCGAGTTCGCTTACGCGTATCCTACATATGTTGACTTTGAGAAGATAACGTGTTCGTGTATTAAATATGAGTTGTTACATTGGAGAAAAAGAATGGTGGTTAATTGGCATATCCTCCGGTATAGTTTTATGGATGAATACACAAGGAAGACGGAGCACAGAAAAATAGTAGTATTGCTATTCAACTCGGCTAGTTAAGCTGAAGTTAGGGTGGAGGCACAGTATGATTATGGAGATATGATTATAGATGTTAGATATGTTAATGTTGACTGGGGTGACTACCATGGCGATGCAGTCCCTAACAGTTGAACGAGGGCGCTCATCAATTTTATGATTTGTTAAGAGATGCCGAAGAGCCGTTATGGGATGAAATTAGGAAGAAGACAAGGTTGTCCACGGTTAGTAGCTTATTACAGTTGAAATTAAACCACAGGTACGTGAGAAAAGATTTAACGAGTTTGTTACTTTTACCAAGAAGATTTTGCCAGAGACTGAAAAGCTGCCACCGGCATACTATGATGCGAAAAAGATGATGATGAAACTTGGCTTGGGTATGAGCAAATAGATGCATGCAATAATGACTTTGTACTGTTCTGGAAAGAGAATAAGGATTTGACAAACTTTCCAATATATGATCATTCGAGGTATAAACCGAACAAAGAAAAAAAGAAAAATATTGCATGAAAGGTATTGCAATATTTTTCGGTTATGTCAAGGCTTCAGAGGATGTACTACTCCTCCAATACGGCTGAACATATAAGGGCTCAGAGTGAGACTCATAGCAACAATGCCGATTTGATGATACATCGCGTTGATGGAGAGGCGTGGAAGAAGTTTGGTCGTAGACATACAACCTTTGCTCAGAACATTCGGAATGCTAGACTTGGTTTTGCAACCGATGGGTTCAATCCTTTCAGACAGTCTAGCATGCCTTTCTCCACATAGTTTGTTATCATTGTCCCGTATAACCTTCCACCTGGCATGTGCATGAAAAACCCGTACATGTTTTTGTCGTTGCTTATTCCAAGGCCGAAGAGTCTTGATAAGGACATAGATGCGTATTTAAGGCCGTTGATTGATGAACTCAAACAGCAACAACTAGGGGATCCTGGAGTTGAAGCTTACGATGCATCTCTTAAATAGAACTTTTAGATGAGGGCATCTTTGATGTGGATTATACATGATTTTCCCGCATTGGGGATGAGTGTGGTAGGAGCACACATGGAAAGTTAGCATGCTCTGATTGTATGGTCCTGAATCTCAGTCATACGTTAAAGCACGACGAAAAGCCCTTGTGGTTCAGATGTCATCTTAAGTTGTTGCCACCATACTATCAGTTCCGTGGACAGAAGGATAAATTCGACGGAACAATAAAGTTTGATGTTTTCATACTAGACCATCCATCTGATAATAAAGTGCCTTCACACCTGGAGGCACTTGATATTGACATACCATACGGCAATGGTGTGTCAGATTAGAAGATTTCAGGATATAGGAAAGAGCACAACTAGGAGAAACAATGTATTTTTTGAGGGTTAGACTATTGGAGGCCATTCATTATTCAAAACAACATGAATGTGATATACATTGAGAAGAATATTTTCGATAATTTGTTCAACGCAGAGATGAATATGAAGGAAAAATCGAAAGATCACCTTAAAGAGAGAAAGGATGTACAACAGTTTGATGTACGCCATAAAGAATTTAAAGTGGGTTAAGAATTTGAAGCTTTCGGATGAGTATGCGTCCAACATATTTCTTTGCTGCGATGTAGCAGAGTGTAAGTTCCAAGGAATAAAGAGTCACGATTGTCACGTATTTATGGAAACATTCATTCATATTGCCCTCTGGAGATTGTTGCCAAAGGTAATATGCAAGACTTTGAAAGAGTTATCCTATTTTTTCGAGATAGACGTTCTTCTACACTTCGGCTAAGTAATATGGAGGTGTTTGAGAAGAACATTATGGTGACACTTTGACAGCTCGAGAAAATCTTTCCATTGTCCTTCTTTTATTCAATGGAGCATTTGCTTGTTTATTTGATGTATTAAGCTAAGATAGGTGGACCTCTGCAATATCGGTGGATGTATCCATCTGAGAGGTAATCCTTTGCGACACCCTCAACCCTGGTGACATCACCAGGCTGAGTTATCGATTATAATCGCATTCAAAACCCTGTGCTGAATATAGAGTAACTATGTCCTCATACTCATATATCCTTAATAGACGCTCCAAAATGCGTCCTTACAAAATTTTTTCTTACAAACATACATCATACTGCAGCGAAAGACTTTCAAGTCTTTAAACAACATGAATGTTTACAACCTAATATACGACTGTAGTCATTGGACTCTTAACAAACTATTTCGCAACTCAATCTTTATCCTACCATTCCTAGCTGGTCTTACCTCACACAACTGATCCCCTTGCTCAACTTTTCTAACTTGTTTCTTTTACCTCTCTAGAAGAGTCTCCTTGATTTACCTTATAGCTTGCATAATACAACATAAGGAATGAGCACAAATCGCCTAGTAAAGACAACACGAGGAGTATTATGTACAAATGATTCAAGAGACTCGGAGGAATAATAATCATCTCAACGATAGAAATGAATCAAGAGTTCCAATAAATTTTCGACATCAGCATAATTGTCAAACGATAATCTTTCTTTCGTTAGACTGAGCGGCTTTAAGGCCCAACAGAACAACATTACTGCCACCTCCTCATGGACTGGACTGACTGACCGACTATGCAAGTGAACCCGAATCCAAGGTCGTAAGGATAAACATCATTGAAATACAAATCATTAAAATCATCAATATCAAAAGAAAATCAAATGCAATGCACATGGACACGACGGACAGGACTCGACCAGACACAACAGACTTTGCTTGAGCGACATTCATCCTTTTTGGCCAGTGTTCATAATTCATAGGCCATCCTCCTCATATTGATGTCCCATTTTACGGGATGTTCATCTCAGTCTCAAGTAAATAGAAGAGACACTGTCAACAAGTAGGGAACTCATTTAGAGTGTTTTCTCTAACCACGTTACAGCCAAGCAATAAGACTTCATCAACTGGGCGGACTAAGAAATTTTTTTCCACCTTATGTCCTCAACAACATAGCTCAACAAGGAATACCGAATCAAAAGATCAACCGGTGTTCAAACCTAACAACAAGAGTTCAACGTAACATCATCAACATGGCGGACTTGGGAGAAGTTTGCCGCAAGCCCTCAATAGCGTTCTTACATAAGAGAAATGTCCGTTATCAATAAATGCCGACATTTCACAACAACAACGCAACGATCTCTACAGCATCATCATCAATGATAGGGTTGATTAGGGAGAAGTTGCCACAAGTCCTCAATGGTGTTCTCAAAGAGAAGAGATATCGACTATCAATAATTGTCGGCATCTCACAACCACCACACAACAAACCCTACACAATATCATCATCAATTTCAGGTATGCTAATCGAATCGAATTATAGCATACTAGGACAAGCATCATCCTCATTAAATTCTATCAACATGATGGACTAAGAGAATTGTTTTACCCTAAGTCCTCAACAGCAATCTCAAATATACGTATACCGGTCACAATGACTACCGGTGTCAACCCACCCATAACAACAAGAGTGCAACATAAAAATCATCAACATAGTATGCTAATCGAAACAATGAATTAGCATAATAGAACCGCATTATCCTTACCTGATTAGCTTATAGCCGAAGTAACTCGCAATCTCTGATCGCAACGAGTTACATCACCTAATCAAATAATACCTTACTTGTTAGACATCATTCAACATATATGCACTTCTTATTCTACTCCTTCCCACTTAACCGTTCATAGCATCTTATGACAGCTAGTTAATTCGATCCGATAACCGGATCTTAACCTAGACTTATCGACTTATTATCGATAACAACCCCTCAGTTTAGACATACTACCACTATTCCTCGCCTCCCACCACTCTGAATGCTAACGCGCGTTCTAAAAAAAATTTAGCTCCGACATGACAACTACCAAAATACCCCCTGAGGGTTCACTACCACCACAGCACCCCAAATCAGTTTCAAAATGACCTTTCAAGCATTTTACAACCCTTCCCGGATTAACAAGTCCTTCAAAAACTTTTACCAAAATACGCCTCTCTGGGTGGCAAATTACCAAAATGCCCTCTGAGGGTTTCCAATACCAGAAAAATTCTAAAACCATTTTAAAATGTTATTTTAAGCATTCTAAAATTATTTTTGAGCTAAAAAGTATTTTACAAAATTTTCCCTCAAAAATTCCAAACTGGTGTCCGGTCTGAATGCATAAAAGCCCGTTCTGCCAAAATTAGTAAATGACTTCGGAATGACCCAAAATTTTGAAAAAAGGAACTTCTCATCATCCTAGGATCCTCATAAAATTTTCATGCAAAACTGCACTAATTTGATATTTTAAATTTCACCGTAAATTTCCAAAATTCCTGCATCGGTTAACCCCATTCTTGACCTTCGAAAAAATCTGGAACTTCCCCCCCATATAGGTCTCCTAAAAATAACTAGGGTCTCCTTTTGCATTTTGACTAAATCAATCCTAAGCTATTTTTAAAAATTCAATCAAAGGACTGAATTAACCCTACCACTTTTAGTGACTATTACAGTCACTATTCATATATATATGAATCAAACCCATACTATTCACGCACCTGCACTTCATCTTCTTCCTCACTGCCGAGCTCCTCAACTTCGCGGCCATGGGATTTAACCTTTTTTCTCTCACCAATTTCTTTGTAAACACACACACACAAACACTACCTACACCCTCCCCACCCCTACCCCCGCTACCTTCCCCCTTCCTTTTTCCTCCATCACCATGCTCCCTGCACCCACACGATGGCAACACCAGCTGCTGCCTTCTTCCTTTTCTTCTCCCCTTCCCCTTTTCAAGCACCCGCAGGGAGCTAGCCCCCTCACCGTGCACCCCATCAACACACAGAGCACCGTGCACCATAGCTGTGCACTCACACACACGGAACGCACTGTGCTACTGTTCTTCGCCCCTCACCCTTGCGCACATATAGCTGTGCACACACAAATCACCCACGCACACACAACATGCTATGAACTTGCTATGGATGCACACCAACATACAGTAGAACATAGAAATCAGTATAGAGAGAAAGAGGTTTACCTTTTCATTCATTTTTTTCTGATTTTTTCTTCTTTTTCTTTTCCCTCCTTTTTCTCTCTTTTCTTCTCCCTTTCTTCCTTTGTTTCTCTCCTCTGCTGAGTGCTCTTATTCTCCTTCTTTCTTTCCTTTTCTGTTTCTAGTCCCACATAACCCCATAGTTTATCTTTTATTTTAGTAAGTCACCTTCCTTTAAGTAGGAGGTGCTCGCTTATCATTCTTTCCACCTCTTCCTCACGACACCTCATGGTGCCACATATCACTAATTTGCAAAAATTGCACTTTAGTCAGTATTTTGGATCTAATGTTGATACAAAGTGAAATCAATTAGGTCGAATTGAGCCTGGAGCCAGCACAAATTTATAAGGGCAATATTCAAACAATCAAGTAGTCCATTCGAACGAACCAATACTCGACGGCTAGTGGATAAAGAATACATCGCTGCAACAATATATGCCCTTCTAAATTATGAAGAAGTTTCGGCTTTTATTGAATTAGTGAATGTCTTTAAATAATTATTGAAAACACTTGAAATTGTGATAAAGGGGATTAAATATGTCAGTTTGCAGTGAGTTCGATGTGGAATCTCAAATCACTGATTCCGTTGGAGTAGAATCTTATTGAAAATCGCTATTTGAGTGGCTTAAAAGACGTGTAAGTCTCAAACCAAATTATACTATGTGTTATATATAGTTATGTGGTTTATTAATATGCTGATTTATCCTTACTGTTCACCGTTTTCTATAATAGATTCAATCGGTTGACAAACCAATAGACTCCTGCTTGAAAATACTAGCTCAAGGCCCTAGTAAACAAGCATATTGTCATGGAAGCTATATCTTCAATGGGTTTAGGTTTAACACAAAAGCTGACGACCGAACTAAACAAACTCAAAATGGTGGAGTCTTGGTCAATGGCGACTGTGGGTAGCCCAAACCGCTTGGTAAAGTTCAAGTGTACCTTGTTTGATATTAGATGAAGGAGATGAATGTGTGTTAGCTTGCAAGGGATTATAGACATCAATATTAAGTCAATAGTTATATTAGATGAACCGTTTAAATCTGCTAGTCAAGCTTCACAAGTGTTCTACGAGGAAGATGTCACAAATCCTAAATCTCATTAGTTTACTGTTTTTAAGTCCAAGAAATTATTAGTTGCCTATGACAGTGATGTAGACACCTACCAAGCCAACCAAGCACCTGTCTTGGTACCTGTTGAAGTGAACAACAAGGAGGACGATCTTCCTCTTGAACCAACACTTCATCTAGGAAAAAAAGTTGTAAATGATGAAGAGGAAGATATAGAAAAGTATTGAAAATGATGAGGATGCGTCTACTGAAGAAGAAGATGAATTACAACATGAAGAGGATGATGAGTCTCAAGTAAAAAATGATGATGAGTCTGAAGATGAAAATGGTGATGATTCTCAAATTTAGATGATTGACTTGTAATGTTGTAACATGCATGTTCTTGTAATAAGTAACTTGAATATTTTACTTAATGTTACGGCATAACAAAGTCATCTTCCCAGTATGACGTGTACTTGATTACTCTGTAGAAATATGTTAACTTGCTCATTCATCTGCTTCATTGCAGAAGTGTAATCGAAAGCATGTGAGTAGCAATTTTGTGTTGTCATTTTAATGTATTAATTTCTTTGGACTTCCTCTACACAACGTCAGTTTTGTGTTATCAGTTATATGGCTGAGCTGCGTCCACATCGATGGCTCCCACGGCATTGCCTGCTAATTACGAGACATATAGCACGAGCATCCAACAAACTCTGCCTCAGCCGCAGCTGCAGCACCAGACCAAGCCCTTCCAGTTGCATGCTGGTTCTTCTTCTGTGGGTTTGATGACCTCAGGTATATTTGATATTAGCATTTAGTCGTAATGTTCGACTTAGATTTAAATTATATTTGAACTGTATTTTTGCTAGTATTTTGTAGGATCTCGTCAAGGTCGTGAACCAACACACTGGGTGCACATCGATCCCCAACAGAAATAGCGAGTTACTCTCACCGAAGATGGCCAATAAGTAATAAATCACATAATGCAGTACTTGACATTTTAATATTCTGATAGTTACTAATGTTCACTTATTTAATGATATTAATGTTATTCTTTATCAGGATCTTACAGTGTCTGGCGAAAATGAAGATCAGCATCCTTGTGCAGAGCTGTTTCTTTGAGCGATGGCTGTACCGGAAGGACTGGGATGTTGGGAAGAGGGAGGCCCTGTGGGAGGAGTAACTGATATGGTTTGATAAATTGTTAGCTAATAATTATTTAATTAGTACCTTATATTTAAATTAATCGTATTTATTATGTAATTGGATGCCTTGCCGGAGGCGTTCGAGTTTGAGTCACTTGAGCAGCAGGCATTGGGGAGGATGACCCTTTTTTTTTTTCATACATCGCCAAAAATTACCGGCAATGGCTACATGATGCACATGAGTGAGTGATAAAGTTGCAGCCGGATGGTGCCTCGTGGAGGTGTGGAACGGGTATCCCCCTTATTGGATCTCACCATCCGTATGGGGGCAGGAGGTTGATAGGTGGATCACTGATCCATCTTGGTGGGAGGTGAAGAGTAAGAATGTGAGGGAGAACAGAAAGGATTAGCAAAATACGCACTCACGGGGGGAGGGGAGGTCGTTGCCTCACGATGTTGCCTGACATAAGACTGATGCTGAGCACCAAAACCTGGAGAAGGATGAGGTGTGTGCTTTGACGTACACAATGGCACACGTGAGGAGGAGGGATAGAGATGATGCACATTGGGTAGGGGACTTTGTTTCAAAGATTACCCGGTAGATTGGTGTAAGTTACAAATTAATTTCTTTATAGTTAAAATTTTGGCTATGTATTCGATGTCTATTGCCTTAATATCTTGAATGTCAAATCACTATTTTGCAGGCCTCGCATGAACAGATTAGGGGGTGGAAAAGGCGTGTATGCAGCCTGCCCAGCGTGACTACACATGCCGTGAGGGGAGCATCCCCATCCCCTGCTACCCCTCCACAGACACCAACCGTAGAGTGACAGTTACACCCAGAGGATATTCGTTGCATTGCTGAAGAGATGTTCAGGATGATCAGGGCTTAGGATCAAGTATTAAATAATTATATTATTAGGTCAATATATACATGAATAAACACAATATACAATTACTATCGAGATTAACGTGTCCGTGCCTTTACCTACAGGACACTATTGTTGGACATAAAAGCCGAATCCGGATAATAATACCCTGTGGACGATGACGATCAGCAGGATCTAGATCGCGGTCTCGACGTACCCGGAGCCCTTCCCCTCTTCCTCTCCCATGCCCTCTTGATTTGTGCTCCTCTCTCTCCCTTAATTGTATCCCCCTCGCGCTCTTGTCAGTTCACAGTTCTGAACAGTATTGTATATAAATTTTATGTTCAATTATTATAGAATTTGAATATATACTTTGTGCTTTAGGGTTAAATAATTACTGATGATTAGCAATTATTTAACCCTAATAGATAAAAAATTGAGTGTTGGAATTGTCATTATAGGTTTGAATTTTTATTACAGATATGAGTATTAAAAAAAATTAATTTTTTTAAAGTCTGTGTATTTTAAAACTTTTAGCAATGGAAATTTTTGTCGCTAAAAGTCCATTTCCAGTGGACTTTTAGTGATGAAATTCTGTCGCAAAAAGTACGTCAATAAACTTTTAGTGACGAAATATTTTATCGCAAAATATTTTTTGAAATTAATAATTTTAAAAAAGAAATTAAACTATAATACAAAAATTATCTTTAGCGATAGAATGTCTGTTGCTAAATTAATTTATTGTCTGTGGCTAAAAGTTAGCTTTTGGTCAAATTTTCAGTGACGGGGTTATTCGCAACGGACTTTTAGTGACGGGATGTCCGTCGCTGAAAGTCTTTTGCGACGAAATTATCCATCGCTAAAAGTCCTTTTTTTTGTAGTTCGCTCTCTTTGGCCAGGAGGTCTAGAGTGAAAGCTTGCATATTGTGAAACCCATTCCACCATCCTTCTTTCTACTACACAATATGCTCCAGCATACCCAATGCATATTTTTATACCCATTAGAATAGCCCCACAAGAAATTACTTGTAAGTGTTCTAGGTCATGACAAACATATTCCTGCAATCTGGAGCATCTCATTGCATAAGTTGGAACAACTTATGTCACGGACTTACTAAGCACTACCTTGCTGACCTTGGGAAGAAGTGTCTCTTTCTAGCCATTCTCTTTGGACCAAACTCTTTCCCTAAGAGTGCCAAAATTTGACTTACAAATTACATAAGGAAGTCCAAGGTATTAATCCCGCGCTTCCACTATTGGCACTATAAAAGAAGAGCTGAATTCTTCATTAAATTTTATAATTTAAGTAACCATCTGCTAGATTAAGAAAAAAAATCATTTCAAAAAATATCCCACAAAGGAAGAAATGGGACTCTCTCGTATCACGGGTATCCAGCTACATTTGTCTAGTCACCATTGTTATTTTCTAACAAAGCTTAATCTCAAGCTTCAAGTCCAATATCAAACTATCTTAGATCAGGAAAATGATTACTGGCTTCTCCGATTTTGCCTAAATTGGATTCCATACGAAGACCTTAATAGTTGCTTTTTCCACCCTATGGGGTAAACTAAACCGCCATAATTCTATGATATGATAAAAATGCTGATAACGTGTGGATTAAGGACTACAATCAAATAATATATTTGTTCAAAATCACCTCCAAAGTATTTACTCTCCTTCAATAATGGCTACTAAGGTCAGGCTTGATTGGAGTCCATCAATCTAGGGGTATCATTGGGACCCTCTGATACTTTAGAGTACCCTTGAGGAAACCAAACATGCCCTTTCAAAATAGGGCCCTTAAAATCTCTGGGGCTTGATAATTTTTGTCCTTGCATCTTCCAAAAGGTCTGGGACACTTTCTCTTCTGGTTTGTTAGACTTGGATGATTAGACATTCAAATCAGGAACCTTTGAAAAAAGTCTTAACATAATGCATATCACCTTGATCTGTAATATCGTTGATAAAAAAAAAGAAATTATTAGAAATTAATTTATAATTATTATTTAAGAAAATTCATGGTTTATGGCTGCCAAAGACAGCCACACAAAAGAGAATGACACCTCAAAATTCCAAGAGGTGGAGTATGTGCATGTGAAGCAAAGTAAAGGTGAGTTGGACTTGAAGAGGTATTCAAGAGCAGCTATTTGAGGGAGAATCGATGAGAATCTAGAGGAAATATTGGGAAGGTTTCAAAAGAGAAATTACGGAGGGAAGAGAGAGGAAGAAGATGCTAGAAAAGAAGGCCATTTAGTAGAGGATTGAACAAGTTATAGGTCTTAAAAGTAAGGTAAAAGTCAGCTTTTAGTGTGTGTGTGTGTGTGTGTTTTTTTTTTTGGTGTTTTGGTGTGTGTTTGAGGGAAATTAAGGCTAAATTGGTTATGTTTTGATATAATTCCATGTTATATAATTGTGGGGTTTATGGGGAAGAGTGAAATTACAGTGTCAAGGGTGAAAGTTTTGGTGTGTGCAGTGATTAAACAATGTGTGTGCGCGTGCACGCATGCATGCTGCTACTGTCGCTGTGTGTAGTGGCTGTCTGAGCCATTGTATGCGTGTAGGTGGGGGTTTTAATGTGTGTGTTTGGGAACGGATTAAGGGGGTATGGGGTGGAATCTACAGGTAGAGTGTGAGTGTGAGTGTGTGTGTGTGTGTGAGAGAGAGAGAGAGAGAGAGAGAGAGAGCTAATATGCAGTATATGTGTGAGGAAAAAAAGAGGAGGTGCGTGCGTGCATACTTGTGTGGGCCGTTGCAAGGGTGTATGTGTGTGCCCGGGGGGGAGGGTGAATAAGAGTATGTTAATGTGAGATGTGGAGTGTTTGAAGAGTAAGAGTGAAAAATGTGTGGAGTTAAGGTGGTATAAATGCGTTGAGAGGGAGATTCTAGGAGTGCAGAACTAAGGAACTGAAGGCGTTTGTGGGTAAGGTGAAAAAGTGTGCGTTTTGATTTATTAGAAGGTGAATAGTGACTATGATTTTTACTAAAAGTCTTGTTCTTTATTCCTTTCAAACTTTATTTTTCAAAAAAATAGTTTTTAAGCTAGAATTTGGCCAAACGCAAGAGAGAAATCCCTGTCTTTTTTAAAGATCTACAATATGAGAATTTTTGGAATTTTTCTAAGCTTATGAATGCTGTAAAATACTTTTATCCGTGAAATAGAGTTTTCAAATAAGATTATTTGATCTGAAAATTTTATGGGGACCTTGTGTAGTTGAGACGCTCCAATGTCCAAAATTTCATGGCCTTTCGATGCCGATTATTTTTTTTACCCAAATTGGTTCCCTAGCACCCGATTTGGTTATTCGGATAGGATTTCAGAGAGAAAATTTTCTAAATGACTTTTTAGTCCAAAATTCCGTTTATATTATTTTATAATGATATTTTAAATCATTTTGGAGTGTTTATTGGTACAAGAGTTTGCAAGGGGATGTTCAGGTAATTTTACCTATGCTCGGGGATGCATTGGTAATTTTTCTGCCCAGTGACGAGTTTTGTGGAAACTCAATGTTAAGTAATAAGAAGCATAAGAAATAAGAAATCTGAGTTCAAATAGGTTTAAGAAGGATGTAATTTTATGGGATAGGGCAAAGCCGGTTAACACACTAGCCGTAATATGTTGTAAACAGATAAGCGGGAAATGGGTTAAGTTGGATGCGTGTCTGTCTTTAAGCTGTCTAACAAGAAAGATTTTATTATTATTTTTAAATATGTAATCCCATTCGTTGAGAAAATCCCGAAGCGAGGAGTTTATCGGCTAAGAACCAAACAGGTAAGAATAGTGCAGTTCCGATATGTAATTCATCGTTTTGTTTAGCAGACCATGTTGATGATGTTTATGTTGAATTCCTGTTGTTATGCTTGACCACCGGTCGATCTTATGACTCAGTATTTCTTGTTGAGTTATGCTTGTTGAGGACTTAAGGTAGAAATATTCCCCTTAGTCCGCCCGTTCATGGATCTTAATAAGTTGATGAGGACTTATGATCCAAATATTCTCTAAGTCTGTCCATTTAATGAAACTGTCTCTTTCAGTTCATGTGAGACTGAGATGAACACCCCGTGAATTGGGGCATCAATAAGGGGAAGGTCAGTAAAATGAAGTAACTGGTGGTTCTTGAAAAATAAAGTAACTGATAAAAAGGATGAAGTGCGCTAGAGTTTGTCGTGTCGTGTCAATTCAAGCACGCATTGCAATTGATTTTAGTTGATATTGCTGATTTTTTTATCTTGTTATTCTCATAATTATAATTTGCTTTAGAGTTTTCTCTTGCATTGCATTTGCATAGTGTATATGAGTCTGTCCAAGTGGATTATGATGATATTCTATTGGGCTTGAGCCGCTCAGTCTGAACAACAATGATGTACCAAGATGATTGTAGATATTTGTTCTTTGACATTCTGAAATTAATTTCCTTTGTTGAGAGTTCATAATCGATTCTTCGATATTTTTGAAAGGGTTGTGTATTGTACTCCTCGTATTATCCTTATTGGACGATTTACACTCATTCCTTATCTGATGTGTTTTTCAGGTACTAGATTTGAACGAGGAGAAACCACTGGTAAAGGAAAAGAGAAATTATAATCAGGTTCTGTAAGGAATGTATCGCCACGATGATGCAATATTGGTTTAAATATTAAGTTGTATTGATTTGTACAGTTTCAGCTGCAGTACGATGTGTACTTACAAGGAAATTTTTTTTAAGGGCGTGTTGTGACGTCCCTTTATGATCTTAATGTTGTAGCAGCTCTGTGTTGTATTAAAGGTTGTGACGTCGATAGAATTGACATCTCAGTTTCAGTAATGTCACTTAGGTGAGGATGTCACATGATCCTTAAAATATCTTATTCTGAAGCAGAGGCCTACTATCACCCTATTAGCCTCTACAATATTAGCTATAAAGTCATTTCTCGTATTTTGGTTAAACCCCTGTGCCCCGATCATCCAAGATGCTCTACGTATTCCCTAACCAAACCAGTTTCCTTAACGGTATACGACTTACTGATAAAATAAACATTGCTAGTAAAGCCTTGAACACATTCCATTGGAGAATAGAAAATGGGGGTCTCTTTCCTCCTAGGCTTGACCTCAATAAAGCCTATGACCATCTCAACTTGGAGTTCATTGGGAATACTCAGATTACAAAGGGCCTCTCTGACGCTAATATCCGCCTTATTATACATTATATCACCTCTGTTTCCTATTTCAATCCTTTGCCAAGGTGTACCTAGCGAGTTCTTCCAACCTTGCCGTGGAATGAACTATCTGAAGAAATCTCTAAGGCAGAAATATAAAAGAAATTTAAAGCCCTTAAAAATTTGATAATAAGGGATAACATTACCCTTACATTCTGTTTGCAGATGCTTATTCTTTTCTGGAAAGGCCTTTAAGTAAAATTGTGAATTGTTATTAGAATTCGAGAAGTTGGACTGGGATTCTCAAAAATTTATTTGGGGTGACTAGATGACCACACCAATTGCAAAACTATCCCTTGGCACATATTCACCCTAACCAAAAAGGCGGTTGGCCTAGCCCTTTCATGACTCTCTCAGAGCCAGTCAAGCCAAATGCTTAACTTAACTTGAAGACTTTGGACTAATCCCGACTCCCTGTAGGGAATAGCCATAATAATAATAATAAAAGGTAGCAAACGTATACCTTTTTTGGAAAGTTAAACAGCCCACCAACTCCTCACTTGTGTGGAAAAGTATATTCAAATCAAGGGATTTGCTTAGTACATTCATGAGTTGGAACATTGGCAATAGGGCGAAAGTGCGCCTTTGGTATCACAAATGGCTCTTGTCACGTCCCCAAACTGGGAGGCCGCGACTTCAAATCATACCTCAAAGATATACCATTAAACTTCCAAGATAACGGTATAAACAGAGCAACTAAAAACCTCCAAAGATGAGATTTATATAAATATCCATGGAACAAAAGCTATCAAATCTCAAGTATTTCTTCTACTGAATATTCTATTACAAAGCAATTTTTAATCGCAACGGACAAATAGTCATACAAAACAATTCTATCAAATTACCCCTATCGGGTAAAGTTCCCAAAAGAATATAACTACAAAGTTTATCAAACCAAAAGTAAAATCTCATAGCTCCCAAAGCTGCCATAAGAATCAAGAGTCACTTCTTTCACCTGTGGCAAAGGCAAGGTAAGAAGACAAAGGGGGTGAGTTCAAATAGCCCAGTAGGGTAAACAAATGGTAAGAGGTCAAGCAACAATGGCACAATCTAATAACAATATTAGATGAAACGGACCCATGATGTTTACTATCAAATATCGAAGTATCAAAGATTAGCATTTAACCCAAAACACATTTCAATTATATGTAGGGTATGCTACAAACATGCGATGACTATGGTAGTCATAAGACCCAAATGTCGAACCAAACATACAAATTCAAACATGTGCTCTGGAGCATACTAGGAGGCTTCGGCTCATTAGTATAACAAACATGTGTCTAAAGGACCTCTCAATTTGAGGGTTGTTCAACATAGCCAATGTCAATCTTAAATTGACTATCATAAATGTACAAATGCAAAGGTGTGCTCATCAAGGTTCAAATAGAGGAAGGTAAACAATGTTATAAATGAAAGCAAAAGTTAAACAAACCAATGGTGGACCAATAAAGATGAACGGAATTAGACAAAGCATAAGCTTTCGGATTTTGAAAATACCTTCCCAAAGCAAAAAGCAATAAAATCCCTTACCTCAATAAGCTCTCGAACAAGAAAAAATCTCAAGGCACCACCTTAATACCAAAGGAGCTTTTCAAGCCTTCTAATCTCTCTCTCTTGCCAAAAAGAAAAGAAACAGGGAACAAAAGGAACAAGGAGTCCAAAAAGGCAAAAAAAATAAAAAGCCAACTATTTATAGGAGACAGAAAATTTTTTAAGTTTTCATTCGAAGGAAAAGACTTTCCTTCAACCGAATCCAGCAGACGCGAAAATGGTTCAATTTTTTTTAATCCGACCAAAAACTTCAGTAGTTCATTGCACACGAAAAAAAAATCTTTTCATTTAAAGCAAAACCCATTTTAATTCGAAGCCAAACTATTTTCATTTGACTGAAACTAGTTTTCATTCGAATTAAAACTTTTAATTCGACTGAAAACTTCAGAAACTCAAAAACATCATTTTCCTTCATTTTGATTCGAATGAAACCACTTTTCATTCGACCGAAAGTTTCAGAAACAATCCCAAACCATTTTTTAATTTTAACAAAAGACCACAAACTTATTTATTCAAAAATACTATCTTTGCTCAAGAAAAAAGAAAATTTTCGGGGTATTACATTCTCCCCCTTAAAAGAATTCCATCCGCAGAATTAAAACGTACCTTAAACATCAAAGAGATGAGGGTGCTTTTCGCGCATAGCATCCTCGAGTTTGCATGTGGCTTTTTCCACTAAATGGTTACGTCAAAGCACTTTAACCAACTTAAGGGTTTTTGTAAAATCTGATCCTTGCTGTCTAAAATTTCCACTGGGCGCTCCTCATACGATAGGTCCTCCTGAATCTCCACATGTTCGAAATGGATGACATGCGAATGATCTGGAACATATCTCCTCAAGGCTGACACATGAAATACATTATGTATTTGCCACAAACTGGGAGGTAAGGCAACTTGGTAAGCGACCGGTCCAACTCTACGCAAGATCTCAAATAGTCCGATAAATCTTAGACTAAGCTTGCCCTTCTTCCCAAAACGCATTACTCCCTTCCAAGGCGATACTTTGAGAAATACATGATCTCCCACTTCGAACTCTAGCTCATGTTTTCTATTATCCGCATAACTCTTTTGACGACTTTGAGCCACTAGCAAATTATCCTTGATGAAACAAATTTTCTCCGAGGTAGCTTGCACTACCTCAGGCCCCAAGGCACCCAAAAGTTTCTCCTCTCCAACCTCAAACCAACAAGTAGGCGTTTTACATCTCCGACCATACAAGGCCTTAAACGGGGCCATGCCAATACTAGCCTGGAAGCTATTGTTATATGCAACTCCACAAGCGGCAATTGATCACCCCAACTATTCTTGAAGTTTAATGAGAAAGTCCTAAGCATGTCTTCTAAAATCTGAATCATTCTCTATGACTGTCCATCACTTTAAGGATGATAAGACATAGGTCAAGTTGAGTACCCAAGGCGTTTTGCAAACCACGCCAAAACTTTGACGTAAACCGTGCATCTCTATTCGAAATGATTGAAACCGGTACACCGTGAAGTCGAACAATATCTTGAATATAAAGTTTGGCCAACCTCTCCAAGCTATAGGTAACCTAAATCGGAATAGAAGGTGCTGACTTGGTCAAACAATCAATTATTACCCAAACCGAATCGTGTCCTTGCCTTGTCCTAGGCAATCCCGACACAAAGTCCATGGCAACACATTCCCACTTCCACTGAGAGATAGTAAGAGGTTGCAAAGGTCCAGCAGGTCATTGATGTTCCACTTTAACTTGCTGACAAATAAAGCATCGAACGACAAAATTTTCTATCTCCCTTTTCATATCGTTCCACCAAACACATCCCGTAAATCCCGATACATCTTAGTGCTACCTGGATGAACTGTGAAGCTGGAATTATGCGCATCTCGTAATATTTCCTCCTTTAATCCCACATAAGAAGGAACACACAATCTGTTTCCAAAACGTAATGCCCCCTTGGCGTTAATTCTGAACTCTGGCTGTTGACCTTCTCCAACTTGTTTTCTAATCTTAACAAATTTTGAATCCGAAATCTGAGCTTGCTTAATTCTTTCGATGAAGATAGGTCGCGCCATTAAATTATCCAAATAGTTTTCCATCTCGGAAACCAAAACATCCATACCCAAATTTTCAAGATCCTCAAGAATTTCCTTACATGAAGTTAAAAGGGCTACACATGTACTTGTGTTTTTCCGGCTAAGAGCATCGGCGACCACGTTAGCTTTCCCCGGATGATACAAAATCTTGCAATCATAGTTCTTAAGAAATTTCAACCATCCACGTTGTCGCATATTCAATTCTTTCCACGTGAATAAAAACTTAAGACTCTTGTGATCAGTGTATATCTCACATGTCATACGTTTTGAGTTGCCAGGAGCCATAAGCAATAACTCGCCCATGCTGCATTAAGACACATCCCAAACCTTTTCGTGACGTGTCACTATATACTACAAATCCTCCAATCCCTGACGTTAGAGAAAGAATCGGGGTCGAAACCAACCTTTTCTTTAATTCTAGGAAACTGCGATCACACTCTTCCGACCACTCGAACCTAACCTTCTTCCGGGTCGACCGAGTCAATGGAACAGTAAGTTTTGAAAACCGCTCAATAAACCTGCGATAATAGCCCGCCAAACCAAGGAAACTACAAACTTCACTGACCGTTCTTGGTCTTTCCTAATTCCAAATTGCCTTTACCTTAGATGGATCCATCGAGATCCCATCTTTAGATACCACATGCCCTAAAAATACAACTTTCTCAAGCCAAAACTCACATTTATCAAACTTGGCATAAAGCTTCTCTTCCCTCAAAATCTGTAGCACCATACGTAAATGCTCTTCATGTTCTTTCTTGCTTTTAGAGTAAATCAATATGTTATCAATAAAGACTATGATGAATTGGTCCAAATATCAGTTAAATACTCGATTCATTAAGTCCATAAACATTGCAGGTGCGTTAGTTAATCCAAACGGCATTACAACAAATTCATAGTGTCCATACCTCATGCGGAAAGCAGTCTTGGATATATCATCCTTCCTAATCTTCAATTGGTGATAACCCGATCCTAAATCAATCTTGGAAAAGTATTTCGCACCTTGAAGTTGATCAAACAAATTGTCAATGCATGGCAAAGGATACTTTTTGTGAACTGTGATACGATTCAACTCTCTATAGTCAATGCACAATCTCATTTTCTGACCTTCTTCTTCACAAATAAAACAGGAGCACCCCTAAAAGAGACGCTTAGGCGAATGAAGCCTTTCTCAAGCAATTCTTAAAGTTGGACCTTAAGTTCTTTGAGCTCGGCCGGGTCCATAGGATAAGGAACCTTAGAAATTGGAGCAGCTCCCGGTATAAGATCTATAGTAAACTCGATTTCACGATCTGGAGGAAGACCAGGGAGTTCCTCTGAAAACACATCCAAAATTTTGCTAACGATGGGAATATCGAATAAGTTCTGAACAGCTATATGAGTATCCATAATGTGAGCTAAATATCCTTGACATACCTTCTGAAGCAAACGCCCAGCCCGTAAAGCAGATATAAGGCAAGACGAAGTAATGGGCATAGAACCCTTAAACTTGAACTTGGATTGATCGGGAATTTGGAAATGCACTTCTTTGGCATAGCAATCCAATGAGGCATGATAGGAAGACAACCAGTCCATACCAAGGATAACATCAAATTCCCAAATGTCCATAGCTATAAGGTCAAAGGTAAACACTCTACTCTCAATGCATACCAAGCAAGGTTTGTACACTGTAGATACTAATATAGCTTTCCCCACCGGGGTATTAATCATCAAATCAAACTCTCAAAGTCGTGGGTTGGAACCTAACTTACACGCAAGAGAAGAGGTTATAAACGAATGCGTGGATCCAGGGTCAAACAATGCATGAAAAGAATGAGAACCAATCTGAACTGTACCTGCCACTACAATGTTTGAAGTTATGGCATCATTGGCAGTCAAAGCATAAGCACGGCCTTGTACTCTCGGCCTTTGGTCTCCCGTGGGTGGTTTAGCTCCACCCTAAGCCTAAACGTTGTAAGTCTTCTCCTTCTTCGGATATGGGCATTCCATAGCATAATGCCCTACCTTCCCACAATTAAAACATGAATTTGTCAAACGATGGCAGGGTTTATCCCCATGATTCTTGCCACAAGTAGCGCAAACTTTTGTACTCCCTTGAGTTGATTTCATACCTTCTTGTAAAGTTTCTTTCCTCTTCTTCTAACCACCGCTCTTGTTCTTGTCCGAAGCTTCTGCATGGCTTCTTTTGTGCCTCAGCTCCTCTTGCTCTTTCAAAAATTTCCCGTAGTCCGTCTCTAGAATTTTGGCCTGTTCAACCACCTTGGCATTAGTCGAAAGATTTGAGCCAACAATATGTTCTTGATGCCACGCTTCAATCCCTACTCAAATCTTCTTGCCTTACGATTCTCGGTGTCAACCAGATGCGGGGCATGCCTTGACAATGAGGTGAACTTTGCCTCATATTCTGCTACTGTCATATCATCATGTACTAACTTTAAGAATTCTTCCTCTTTCTGATCTCATACATTTTAAGGAAAGTACTCTTGAAGAAAATGCTCTTAAACCGTTCCCAAGTCATAGGATGATCAACGCTGATCCTCTGTGTGCACTTGACCATCTTCCACTAATGATCGGCTTCATCTTCTAACATGAAAACTGCGTAAGACACCTTTTGCTCGTCACTGTTGTCTCAAAGGTCAAACACCTTCTCATTCTGGTTCACCCACGCTTCAGCCTTCTCTGGATCTGGTTCCCCTCTAAAAGCGGGTACTAACTTATTGAATTTCTCCACATTTCCAATTTTAACACCACCATTCTGCCCATTGTTCTGATCTTGGTGTAGCGGTACCCCGTTACAACATGCAATTAGGTCTGCCAAATTCTAGAATCCATGTAGAATTGCCTTCGCAACTCCCTCATTCATTGGTGGATCGTGAGCTTCGTTGGCGTTATGATTAGAGCGTCTAGCTCCTAGCACATCAAACAAACTGTATAAGCCTACAATTACACAAGGATACACACTAATCAAGAGAGACCAAAACTAATCCCATAATCATTTCGTAATGCTTTAAATCTAGGATCACCCGAGTCTACAGAATCACAAACCTAAGCTCTGATACCAACCCTATCACGCCCCCAAACTGGGAGGCCGCGACTTCAAAACATACCTCAAAGATCTACCATTAAACTTCCAAGATAATGGTATAAACAGAGCAACTAAAAACCTCCAAAGATGAGATTTATATAAATATCCATGGAACAAAAGCTATCAAATCTCAAGTATTTCTTCCACTGAATATTCTATTACAAAAAAAATTTATAATCGCAGTGGACAAATAGTCATACAAAACAATTCTATCAAATCACCCCAATTGGGTAAAGTTCCCTAAAGAATATAACTACAAGGTTTATCAAACGAAAAGTGAAATTTCATAGCTCCCAAAGCTGCCATAAGAATTAAGAGTCACTTCCTTCACCGGTGGCAAAGGCAAGGTAAGAAAACAAGGGGGTGAGCTCAAATAGCCCAGTAGGGTAAACAAATGGTAAGAGGTCAAGCACTAATGGCATAATCTAATAACAATATTAGATGAAATGGACCAATCATATCTTACTATCAAATATCGAAGAATCAAAGATTATCATTTAACCCAAACACACATTTCAATTATATGTAGGGTATGCTACAAACATGCGATGACTATGGTGGTCATAAGACCCAAACGTCAAACTAAACATACAAATATCAAACGTGTGCTCCGGAGCGTACTAGGAGGCTTCGGCTCTCTAGTATAACAAACATGTGTCCAAAGGACCCTCTCAATTTGAGAGTTGTTCAACGTAGCCAATGTCAATCTTAAATTGACGGTCACAAATGTACAAATGCAAAGGTGTGCTCATCAAGGTTCAAATAGAGGAAGGTAAACAATGCTAGAAATTAAAGCAAAAGTTAAACAAACCAATGGTGGACCAATAAAGATGAAAGGAACTAGACAAAGCACAAGATTTCGGATTTTGAAAATACCTTCCCACAGCAAAAGCCAATAAAATCCATTACCTCAATAAGCTCTCGAACAAGGAAAAACCTCAAAGCACCACCTTAATACCAAAGGAGCTTTCCAAGCCTTCTAATATCTCTCTCTCTCTTGCCGAAAAGAAAGAAAATAGGGAACAAAAGGAACAAGGAGTCCAAAAAGGCTAAAAAGGAAATAAGCCAACTATTTATATGAGACAGAAATTTTTTTTAAGTTTTCATTCGAAGGAAATGACTTTCCTTCGACCGAATCCAGCAGACGCGAAAATGGTTCAAATTTTTTTTTTAATTAGACCGAAAACTTTTAATTCGACTAAAAATGAGTTTTCATTCGACTTAAAACTTTTAATTCAACTGAAAACTTCAGTAGCTCATTACACACGAAAAAAATCTTTTCATTCGAAGCAAAACCCATTTTCATTCGAAGCCAAACTATTTTGATTCGACCGAAACTAGTTTTCATTTGAATTAAAACTTTTAATTTGACCGGAAACTTCAGAAACGCCAAAACATCATTTTCCTTTATTTTGATTCAAATGAAACCACTTATCATTTGACCAAAAATTTTAGAAACAATCCCAAACCATTTTTTCATTTTAACAAAATATCACAAACTTATTTATTCAAAAATATTAACTTCGCTCAAGAAAAAGAAAATTTTTAGGGTATTACAGCTCTCAAGCAGAATGCTTCCTAGCTCTTTTAATGGACCCTAGAACAACACTGAGAGGACATCAAAGTGCATATATTGAATGTCAAAGCATGTAGAAACTCTTCAGTGTTCAAACCATTCTGCCTCGGCCCATCGTCAATCAAATTCTAGGAACCCCGCTGCCAACTTATCACCACAAAGAGGATACTCTAAGATAGCTTTCAACATGGGTAATTGCATTGCTAAATTTTCTTATGAGGCCTTGCTAGGGTGGAGGATAACGAGAAAGCAAAAAACTGGAACTGGCTATTGTAAATGAATTGGCCCCCTAGTACCTAAATTCTCCTTTAGAAAATCACATATGATGGGATAACAGTTTGCAACGAAATGCATTAGACTATGAATAATCTTTGTCCTAGATGTAACATTAACCATAATTGGTGCTTCATTGCCTATAGAACGGGCTATTGGTAATATAGGTTTCACAAATTATAAGTCACAAAAGTAAACCTTTTTTTTTCATTTTCCTTTGCGTATTGGTGCCGCACAAATGCCAAAGACACTTTAAAGAAAATGTACTCTAAAACCCCCCTGGGCTACCATTTTGATATTCACCATCCATCAAATATGAACTATAAACGCATATTTCTCTAAAAACCAGACTTATACCATTAAGAGCATCAAAGCAACCAAATTAGCTAATGAGTTCATATACTGACCACTGAGTCTGGAGCCCAAAAATAAAATCACCAACGTGAATGGATTTTATGGAAACAACCCTCCAACCTTTTGTTAGCCTCAACACGAGTTGAAGTGTTATTCAACACAAAAGCTAAAGCAGGAGTTGGCAGGCAATGGATTTAGGGCTCAACCAGAAAACTGAATGCCCTTTACAGCACCATGGGCCATAAAAGATAGGCTTGAGCTATCCTGGGACTTGGAATTCAAAGAGTTTTACTTTAATGTCGATGTTAAAGATGCATGTTTGTCAAAATGGTATTGATTTATGAGATGTGTGTATTTCTCATTTACATGTAGCTGTATTTATATACATAGAAGAACCAAACTAATGCCTAAAATTATGCTATTCATATGGAAAAGCTAGAACTAAGCCCAAGATTTAAGCTGCACAAAAAGAAAGGTAATAGATCATGAAGATCGTGATTCTAGCTTTCAATATCCTCGAGCTACGCCCAGATTTAAGCTATGCACAATCTTTGGCTGAATTTGTGTAATACGATAAGACTCCCCCCTCAAGTTGGAGCATGAAGATCACAAATGCCCAACTTGGATTTTAAATACTGAAATTGATCATGACCAAGAGACTTTGTAAACAAATCAGCAAGTTGATCATGAGAAGAAATTTTAATGGTGCGGATCAAACTCTTTTACATTTTTTCACGAACGACATGGCAATCAATCTCGATATGTTTAGTACATTCATGAAAAATAAGGTTGGCAGTAATATGTAGAGCAGCATGATTATCACAACAAAGAGGTATTGGAGTTGTCAAAGGCATGCCAAGGTCACATAAGAGAAATAAAAGCCATGTAAGTTCACATGTTACAATAGCCATATAACGATATTCGGCTTTAGCAGATGATCGTGAAACAGTTGTTTGCTTCTTTGTCTTCCAAGAAATAGGACTTGAACCAAGGAAACTGTAATATGCTATTGTGGAACGTCGAGCAGCTTGCCAAGTCAGAGTCACAAAAAGGCTTTTAAGATAAGATCAAACTTGCTATGAAGAAAAATGCCTTGGTCGGGAAAACCCTTCAAATGGTGCATTAAACGATGGGCAGCATCAAGATGAGGTTGTCGAGGTTTATGCGTGTACTGGCTTAATATATTGATAGTGTGAACAATATCAGTGCGAGTGACAATGAGAAAGATTAGGCGACTAACCAATCATCTATACGAAGATGGATTAGAGAGTATGACTCCTATTGAATTTGAAAGTTTTCAGTTATGTTTCATGGGAAATTCGGATGGGCGAGCACCCGTGAGGCCACAATCTGGAGGTCCCTAAGTACACCTAGAGGGGGGTGAATAGGTGTTTTACAACTTTTGAGTATAAATAAAAAATGAGATTACAGAGTAATTACAGATATAACAAAAATAAATTCAACATAGAGATTTATACTGATTCGGCCCCACCAGCCTACATCCAGTCCCCGAGCACTCCACACAAGGGAGACCTACTCGAACCTTTCACTAACCAGCTAGCTTTAGGTGCTAGCTCAAACCGCAGTACAATTTTTGAAACCCTTTCAAGGTTTCCAACAATTTACATATGAAAAACGATTTACAATTTGAATACAACCAACAAGGTCCTTGTTGAGCAGATGTTACAATAAATAAACTAAGACTAAGCCTTCTTAGGTGGAAGATCTATATTCTTTCAAGAACCAAACCAAGAAGCTTACAATAGAGTATCTCAAAGATGAACTCACTCAACAGAGAATAGATGAGAATAAGAGAACAAGATGAGAGAGTGTTTTGAGATGAGCTAGAGAGAGTATTGAAAAAGATTTTCTAGAGTTGTCTTAAATGCTCTCCAGGACCCCTTTTTATACATGAGAAGAAAATGAACCGTTGTGAAGGGAACAATCTCCCCCTTTTTGATGATGACAACATTAGTTCTAACATTATATAAACATACTCCCCCTTGATTAGTTAACATTCAAACAAATAATGACTAAAAGAACATCTTTTAATATTTAGCAAAAAAAAATTGTTAAAGATGCGTACAAAGAATAATCAATAATTAATCGTTCTCCCCCTTTGTCAAATCAAAAAGAGCAGCCCATGCAACAATCAAAGGAGTAAAAAAATCTAGGGCCGACAGCGACGAGCACCTTGTGCAGATGAGGATGGATCAGTAGGCGGCGGAGCAAATCGATGAGCACCTTGTGTAGAAGAAGATGGATCAGCAGGTGGCGGAGCAGTTATGGGTACTTCAATGACTTCTACGACACAAGGAGAGCGCGACATCGAGGGTTGTATGGGAGATGCGGGTTGAAGAACCATTCTTCCCCTTCGGTGCCGGTGTGTCGAGAGGGAAAGATATTCGGACGAGTCACCCTAAAGCCATGAGCCTGATCGAAGATCTGATGTGTCAGGTAGCGGTTCTGTTTAATCAAAATGCTCTTAGTGAGATAGGCCTGGATAAGATGAGCCTAAAGAGCAACTTTTTGCTATCGGTGAAGATCATGATGCATCTGAGTCAAATTCTCCAGGATTGGAGTATGGTTGAGAGGAAGAGAGGAAAGGTTAGAGGTGAGTTCGTTAAGAAGGGTGTGAAAGTCTATTTGGTTCAAGAGAAGTTGGGCTGAGGAGTGTTGAACCGACTGCTGAAGGGAAATAAGCTCATGAAAAAGGGCGGTGTGGTTGGCTGCAACAGAGGCAGTTAGAGTGGTTTGCGATTCAAGTATTAACTAAATCGAAGTGCAGAGACGAGAAAGGTGCTCAAAGAGTTTGGAGTTGTCGGTGGAGAGGAACTCATCAAAATTAAGATTTAAGAAGTTGTTTAGCGGGCTGAACAAGGGATCAGAGGGGTGAGGAGGGGTAGGTAGAGGTGGTTTCGAGGAGGAAGGGTCGAAGGGAGGGAATGGTATGGAGGGAGATGGGTGAGTAGGCCCAGGGGGTATGAACGGAGAAGAAGTAGGTGGTGGGAACAGAACAGGCGGGGAAGGATTAGAAGGTTCAGGTGGGGGAACTGCAAAAGCATGGGAGGTTGTTGGAGCAGGCGCGGGAGCGAGAGCAAGAACGGGAACCTGAACTGACTGGGTATGGGAGGGGTCGGTGACAGTGATCCGCTCAAGAGATACAGTGTCGGTGGTGAGATCAGAGCGAAGGGCGAATCCCCCATGACGAAGAGAAGTTTCATCAAGAATATGATGACTCGGAGTAGATACACATTCCGAGATAGATGTAGGAAGAGGGACATGAAAATATTCAAAAACACGAGTCAAGAGGAGACCAAAGGGAAGATTAGCAGAGGATTTTTTTCTTCCGGGCATCCATTACGAGCATGATAATAGCCACAATGTTTAAAGGAGAGCCCCCGAATAAAGTGTGTGAGGAGAATAATGTCGAGATATGTAAAGGAGGCAAAAGAGCCAGAACGGCCAGAAAGGTTATAACACAGAATAAGGTGAAGGACACGATGAAGAGGGGAGAGGTCACCTAAACTAGGTTTGCGGGGCTAAGAAATGGACAGATCTCCTAGAGGGGTTTGTGTTTGTTAGAGTGGGGTAAAGGAGCTAGTGGTGCACCACTTGTTTCTTGGAAAAACAATGGTGGAGAATTGGTTCTAAAATCGAGAATTTGGACTAAGGTGGTGGCATCGAGGCGGATGGTGACCCCATTAACATATGTGGTCAAAAAGGCTGAGGACAGGGCATTAAATGTCATATTCGAATGGAACATTCAAACAAGACAATGGTAGTAAGTAGAGGAATGAGAGAGAATGGAGGGACAACCCATTCGGTCAAAAGGTTGGTACGACCAAGTTGAGTTGTTAGGTTGACATCACTTGGGCAACCCAGTACGACCTCTCGATTAACAAAATTTGAGTAAAAGATGATTTGATCATCAGCGGACTCAAAAAAATGGGGAATATAAAGAATTTGGTTACTATTAATATAGGGACAGGTGGGTGGTGGGCAGGAAGGAGGAGAAGAAGAGGAAGAAGATGCAGCAGGAGGAGTAGCAATACCTAAAGAGGATGGAGGAACAGTTGACGTCTGGCGGGTGAGGCGACGTGTGGGAGGTGGTGGTGGAGCAGCAGCCGTAGGCGGTGGTGGAGCAGCAGCAGCAGGTGGAGGAGCCACGTCGGATTCATCGTCAGGGTCAATGACAAGATGGCGGTGACTGCGAGGGCATGGGTTTGAGTCCATGTGGGCCCAGAGGATAGGTGGGCAAGAGAGAGAAGAAAAACAAAGGTCTGTAAAAAAATAGGACAAGGAACAGTGAAAAGGGTAACAGTAAAAAGTGAAAAGGAAAAAAGGAGGGGTATATATAGATGACGAAGTTTTGGTCGATTGAAACATCATTTTTAGTCGACTGAAAAGTTTTAAGTCGACTAAAATATGACTTTTCAGTCGACTGAATCCAACAGTCGAGAAAAAAGACGAAAGTTTTCGTTCGACCGAAAAGTATTGAGTAGAATGAAAACTACTTTTCAGTCGACTTAAACAAGCAGAAACAAAGAGAGTTTTTGGTCGACTGAAAACTTTTAAGTCGACTGAAAGAGTGACTTGTTAGTCGAACAAAAAAAACTTTAGCTAAGATCACATATTCCTAAGCGACAACGAAGAGAACAAAAAGAGGATTCAGCTAAGGATTTTGTAAAGATATCTGCGAGCTGATCTCCAGAACTAACTTTCTTGAGTTCTATTAAACCTTTCTGAACATTGTCTCGAAGAAAGTGGTGACGAATATCGATGTGCTTAGTCCGCGAGTGTTGAACATGATTTTTACTAATATCAATACCACTGCTACTGTCGCACATAATAGGAATATGATCTATTTTGACGCTGAAATCCCGCAAAGTTTGACGCATCAACAACACTTGGGCATAACAACTTCCAACTGCAACATATTCTGCCTCAGCTGTGGAGAGAACCACAGACGTTTGTTTCTTACTGTACCAGGACACTAAAGCATCTCCAAGGAATTGACAAGTGCCACTAGTACTCTTGCAATCGACAAGACATCCCGCATAATCAGAATCCGAAAAACCTACTAAATCTAGTGAGGAGTTACGTGGATACCAAAGTCCAAGAAAGATATTTAAAAATACGTTTAACTGCAGAAAGAAGAGATTCTTTGGGACAGGCTTGAAACGGGCACAAATACATACACTAAATATTATGTCGGGTCTAGAAGCAGTAAGATAAAGCAAACTACCAATCATACCACGATAAAGTTTGTTATCTACATCTTTACCATTTTCATCTTTGACGATATTAACACTAGGAGAAATAGGAGTCCATGAGTACTTGGATTGACTTATAAAAATTCCTTCTTTTGACTGCTTGATTTGAAGTCCAAGGCAAAAGGTAAGTTCTCTCATCAAGCTCATCTCAAATTTCCTGCGCATACTCTCAGTAAGCTCTTGGCATAGATCATTGTTAGTGGCACCAAAAATAATGTCATCCACATAAACTTGAACTATTAAAATGTGTGAATTATGAATTTTCGTAAAAAGAGTAGTATCGACTTTACCACGAGAGAATCCATGATCAATGAGGAAGCTGCTAAGACGATCGTACCAAGCTCAAGGAGCTTGTTTAAGACTGTACAAAGCCTTTTTCAGCTTAAAGACTTGATTGGGGTATTTTTCATTTTCAAAACCAGGAGGTTGTTTAACGAACACTTCCTCCTGTATTACCCCATTCAAGAAGACACTTTTCACGTCCATTTGAAAAAGTTTAAAGTTCATATGACATGAAAATGCCAAAAGCATTCGGATAGCTTCAAGTCGAGCGATTGGGGCAAAGGTTTCATCAAAATCTATCCCTTCGACTTGATTGTATCCTTAAGCAACTAGTCTAGCATTGTTACGAACAATATGACCATCCTCATCAAGTTTGTTCTGAAAAACTCACTTGGTGCCAATGACCTTTTGTTGAATAGAGGCGGAACCAGTGACCAAACGTTGCTTCTCTCAAATTGATTCAATTCATCTTGCATGGCAAGGATCCACTCAGAATCTTTTAGAGCTTCTAAAATATTTTTAGGCTCTATTTGAGAAAAAAAGCAAAATCTGCATAGAAAAGATTTACCGTAGATCGTATTGTAACTCCGCGTTCCACATTACCTATGACTTGTTCTAATGGATGACTTGAGGAATATCTCCAGCTTTTTGGGAGTGGCTGAGTCTCATCACTGTTGTTGTGAGAAGATGTTGAACACTCCCCCTCAGTTGAGGAGACATTAAGTTCGTTATTCAAGTCCAGGCAGAGTTCTTCACTGTCGTCACTTGCATTCTTACTTGGTTTTTCAATGTTAGATTCTTCAAATACTACATGCATAGATTCTTCAACTGTCAGAGTTCTACGGTTATAGATTTTATATGCTCTACTTTTTAATGAATAACCAAGAAATATTCCCTCATCAGACTTTGCATCAAACTTACCTAAGTTTTAACGATTATTCAAAATAAAACATTTACAACCAAAGAAGTAATCGATTTTTGGTTTTCGATTTGAGAATAATCCGTACGGAGTTTTGTCAAGAATCGGTCTGATAAGTACTCTGTTCAACACTTAATAGGAAGTGCTGACGGCTTCGGCCTCGAAATATTTTGGCAAAGAGTTTTCATGAAGCATGGTTCTGGCCATTTCTTGCAGAGTACGATTCTTTCTCTCTACAACCTCATTTTGTTGGGGCGTCCAAGGAGCAAAAAACTCATGTGAAATGCCTTTTGAACACAAAAAGGAATAAAATCTTTTTCAAATTCACCGCCATGATCACTTCGAATTTTTACAAGCTTCAACTCTTTCTCATTTTGAAGCTGCTTAACAAGACTGAAATTTTTTTCAAATGCTCCATCCTTATGAGTTAGAAAAAGAACTCAGGTGTATCTTGAAAAATCATCAACAATGACGAAAGCATAAAATTTTTCACCAAGGCTGGCATTTCTCAAGGGGCCAAAAAGATCTAAATGAAGGAGTTGAAGAGGGCGAGAGGTAGAAACGACATTTTTGGCTTGAAAGGATGTTTTTGACTATTTACCATATTGACAGACATCACAAACCTTATCCTTGACAAACCTTAACTTTGGTAAGCCTCTGACAAGCACTTTCGAGAGAAGTTTCTTGATTAGATCCATATGAACATGACCTAATCTACGATGCCACAACCAAATATCATTAAGTTGAGCAAAAAGACAAACTTCACGAGAGGAGTCAGATGCATCAAAAGATAGAGTATATATATTACCATTTCTCTTACCAACCAAGGTACCTCCATCTGAGGCATGACTGATTAGGCATTGATCGCCTTTAAACTGAACTTTGTGTCCACTATCAATGAGTTGACTAATACTTATCAAATTGAACTTCAAACCGTCAACCAAGGATACATTGTCTATAGATATGGAACCGGTGCCAATTTTACCTTTACCGATGATCTTCTTATTCGAGTTGTCTCCGAAGGTAACAAGTCCTCCATTCTTTGGAGTGATATGGGAGAAAAGTGAGCGATCACCGGTCATATGCCTTGAACATCCGCTGTCGAGAATCCATTTGTTGGAATCTACCCTTGCTTTCAAGCATACCTACAACAGATTCTGATTTCGTTCCTTTAGGTACCCACACTTTCTTGGGTCCTGGAAGATTAGATAAACAAGATTTTGGCACCCAAACTTGTTTCATTTTATTTTTTGTAATGGAAGGAAATGACTGATTTCTGACAGCACTAAGAGGACAATTTTTAACTAAGTGTCCTTTCTTCTTACATATTGTACAGAGTGTGAACGGTGAGCAAGAAGCTAAATTTTTGTTAAAGAAATTTTTGTAAACTTTTTGCTTCTTTGAAGGATTGTAACCAATTCCACTTTTCTCAAAAACTCATCTTTGTCTTCCCAAAAGAATATCCAAGTTCTCTCTTCCTTGGGTAAATTTTGAAAGAGTAAAATTTAGGTCTTCAATCTCCTTTTTTAAATCCATTTTTTATGTAGAAATTTCTTCTAGTTGAGCTTTTAAAGATTCGTTTTCAACTGGAACTTTTACTCCTCTGAGAGATTGGATTTCAGAAGACAAATAAGAATTTTCCTTCTTAGAAGCATTCAGATGATTTTTTAGAGAAACATTTTCAGAAATATAAAGTTCAACCTTTTCTTCTAACTCTTCTTTTTCACCTTCTAGCTCTTCAACAGTATTTATCAAAGAAAGAGTCTTAATTTTTAGATTAGCATTTTTAACTTTTAACTTTTCATTATTTTCATTAGGTTCGAGAAAAGCTGACTTGAGTTCATTATAATCAAGATTTTCAGAGATTACCTTATCGAAGTGATCATCCTTGGCCATGAAGCAAAGTTGAGCTACGTCATCATCTTCGCTAGCTTCTTTGTCACTTTCATCAGAGTCATCCCAAGTCAGCAGGGCCTTCCTGGGCTTGAACTTCTTTTCTTTGAAGTCTCGACTGTTGCTGCTTGCAGTTTTGTTCTTGAGTTGCAGACAATTTTTTTGATGTGCCCAGTTTTGCCGCATTCATAGCAAGCATCAAAATTTTCCTTCACATTCCAATCACTATTATTTTTTTGATGTGATTGGTTTGTAGGATTTTTCCTGATCTTCCAATCTCGCTTGCTTGCAAGAAACTTCTCAAATCTTCGAGTGATGAGAGCCATTACAGGATCAGAATCATCGCTGCTCTCTGCAGGTTCATGAGAGGTCTCAGCTCTAAGAGCTAAGCTTTTCTTCCTAGAGGTGGTTTCTTCTTTGTCATGAATCTTCACCGTAATTTCATGAGTCAACTAGAGAACCCACCAATTCTTCAAGCTTCAGCACATTTAAGTCCTTTGCCTCTTGAATGGCTGTGAGTTTTGCTTCCCATCTCTTTGGAAGAGATCTGAGAACTTTTTGGACAACTTCTTTTTCTGGGTTGATTTTACCCAAAAGCTTCAGTCCATTTATAGTGAGTGTAAATCTGGAGTACATCTCATTTATGGACTTGTGCTCCTTCATTTTGAAGGGCTCATACTGCTGGACCAACATGTTGATCTTGGTCTCTTTCACTTGATTTGTATACCTTCATGAGTGACCTCTAACAACCTCCATATTTCTTTAGATGTCTCACATGCTGAGACTCGATTGTACTCATTCCTATCAAGGCCACAACTGATAATGTTCTTAGCTTTATCATCCATAGAGAAAAGCTATGCCTCATGAGCGTCCATTTTGAGTCTTCCTTTTGGAATCTTGATTCCATCCTGTCCATCCTTCATCGAAATTATAGGACCATTTTCTACGACATACCACACGTGTGTATCCTGCCTTAGAAAGTTCCTCATACGATTTTTCCAGTAGTTGTAGTTGTCATTCTTCAACAAGGGTGGTCTGGTGGTTGCTAATCCTTCTTCCATATTGCGATCTTTAGCTCTAGACGATGAAGTCAAAAGAAAATACCAGAGCACACGGCTCTGATACCACTTGTAGGTCCCTAAGTACACCTAGAGGGGGTGAATAGGTGTTTTACAACTTTTGAGTATAAATTAAAAACGAGATTACAGAGTAATTACAGATATAACAGCAATAAATTCAACACAAAGATTTATACTCGTTCGGCCCCACCAGCCTACGTCCAGTCCCCGAGCACTCCACACAAGGGAGACCTACTCGAGCCTTTCACTAACCAGCTAGCTTCGGGTGCTAGCTCAAACCGCAGTACAATTTCCAAAACCCTTTTAAGGTTTCCAACAATTTACAAATGAAAAAGGATTTACAATTTGAATACAACCAACAAGCTCATTGTTGAGCAGATGTTACAATGAATAAACTAAGATTAAGCCTTCTTAGGTGGGAAGATCTATATTCTTTCAAGAACCAAACCAAGAAGCTTACAATAGGCTATCTCAAAGATGAACTCACTCAACAGAGAATACATGAGAATAAGAGAACAAGATGAGAGAGTGTTTTGAGATGAGCTAGAGAAAGTATTGAAAAAGATTTTCCAGAGTTGTCTTAAATGCTCTCCAGGACCCCTTTTTATACTGGAGAAGAAAATGAACTGTTGTGAAGGGAAAGCCTGAAAATAGATTTGACTGAAACAAAAGATAGAGTCGACTGAAAACTTGGTGAGAACAGACACAGAAGATTTGAGTCGACTGATAACCCCATTTCATTCGACTGAAAACTTTTGGCTTCGACTGAAAGCTTTTGCTTCGACTGAAAGCTTTTAGCTTTTGGCTTCGACTGAAAAGTTTTGCTTTGACTTCGACTGAAAAGTTTGGCTTCGATTGAAAACTTTTTGCTTCGACTGAAAACTTTTTTTTTAAGATTAGAACGAAGGAACTGCATTATTGAGTCGAATGCAAACTGCTTGCCTTCGACTGAAACATTCAGTTTAGTTCTATACTCGAATTTCTGTGAGATCTTTTAAGAAGGACTTAAAAATGCTAACAAGGATAAAATAATAAAAAGCTTTAGGTTCTTGCATCTTCAAGGTAGTTCGAGTCTTTGAATTCCAAGTCCAAGTCCGAGTTCAAGCTTTGTCCAAGGCATCATCTTGACTTTGTTTGATTAAGATAAATCCTGAAATGATTATGTTAATAATTTTGTCAGATTAATGTTAGAGATAATGAACTTGGAATCATCAAAATCGATAAGTCAATACAATCATCAAGGATGTCGAGGGTATACTTGCGTTGACAGAGCTATAGACCACGAGATGAGCGTGCAACTTCGATGCCTAAGAAATATTTCAAAGGACCTAAGTTTTTTGTAGGAAATTGGCCACAGAGATGAACTTTGATAGATTGAAGTAAAGTGGCATTTGAACCTCTTATAAGAATGTCATCAACGTAAACAAGAACAAAAGCTGAAGCACCTTGTTGACGAAGAATAAATAAAGAGTAGGCAGCTTGAAACTGGATGAAGCCAAAGCTCAGAAGAGCATTAGAAAATTTAGAAAACCAATTGCGAGGAGCTTGTTTAAGACCATAGAGGGACTTTTGGATCTTGCAAACAGGTGGTCCCCTTTGTGTTGATAACCAGGTGGTGGAGTCATGTATACATCTTCAGCAAGGTCTCCATGTAAGAAAGCATTTTGGACATCCAACTGATGAAATGGTCAATGACGTGCAACAACAATAGTGAGATAAACATGAATAGTGACAAGTTTGGCAACAGGTGCAAAAGTGTCATGGTAATCAACTCCTTCAATTTGGGTGGAGCCCTAGCAACAAGACGAGCCTTGTAGTATTCACTAGATCCATCAGCTCGATGTTTGATCTTGAAAACCCATTTAGACCCAGTTGCTTTCTAATCAGGAGGTAGAGGAACAAGTGACCAGGTATTGTTTCTGGTCAAGGCAACAATTTTAGATTGTATTGCATCTCGCCATTCCTGAAATTTTAGGGCTTGGCGAGAACTAGTTGGCTCATTAGTAATAGTTAAGGCAATAAGAAATGCTTTATGAGGTAAAGAAAAATGATGATAGTTCAAAGAAAAGGCAAGAGGATGACATGTACCTTGTCTAGTAGGCGAAGATGAATTAGAACGGGCAATAGACACATAGTAATCCTTGAGATAACTTGGTGGTTTATGAGTGCGAAGAGACCGACCAATGGATATACTAGGTTCATTAGGAGCAGGAGACATGGCAGTAGAATGTGCATCAGTACTTAGCGAATGAGGAGAAGGTGTAACAGGTAGCTAGTTAGTAATAGGAGAGGTGGGTCTTGGAGAAGGTGACTCTGTTTTAGCTGGAGGTAAAGGAAAAATAGAAGAGGAAGAGAAGGTGAGAGAATGGTGGATATGATAAGGAAAAATGGTCTCATGAAAGAGAAAGTCATGCGTAACATAAATGTTCTTGGTGAATAAGTCATAGACTTTAAAACCTTTTTGACCATAAGGATATCCCAAAAAATGCCAGGAGAAGCACGTTTGTCAAATTTGTGGGTAATATTGGGGTTACGAGCAAAACAAAGGCAACCAAAAACTTTAAGATCGGAGAGGTTAGGTTTTTTGTGGAAAATGAGTTCATGAGGGGTTTGATTATTAAGGAAGGGGGTTGGGAGACGATTTATGAGATATGCAGCAGTGAGAACACAATCCCCCCAAAATTATAATGGTAGGTTAGCTTGGAACCGTAATGCTCGAGAAATGTTTAGAAGGTTTAGAAGGTGGCGATGTTTACGCTCCACAACACCATTTTTGTTGGGGAGTGTAAACACAACTAGACTGTTGATTGATAGGGAACAGAAAAAGTGATGAGTGTCGTTATTAAAAAATTCACGAGCATTACCGGAGCAAACTTGGTAGACGGAGGTATTAAATTGGGTGTTGACCATAGTAAAAAAATAACGAAATGGAGTTTAACTTCCGTTTTGTGATTCATTAGATAAACCCATGGTCTACGAGAAAAATCATCAACTATAGTAAGGAAATAATGTGCACCGGATAAAGAGGTGGTACTAAAATGACCCCAAATATCAATATGAATTAAATCAAAACAAGATTTTGTAGTAATCATACTGACTGGAAAATGTAACCGAGTTTGTCTGGCAAGAGGACACACATTGCAAGTACATTTGTTGGAAAAGGAAATAGTATTGTCTAGTGCTTGAAGTTTAGGAGAAAGGGAAAAAGCAGGATGACCAAGACTCCAATGCAACAAATCAAAGTGAGAACCAGGAAGTGTCGTGGATGCCAGAGACGGAGATGAATCCAGAAAATAAAGACCACTGTGCCTTTTACCCGTTGTCAATATCATCTTCGTCTATGGGTCCTGAATGGTACAAGAATCATGAAAAAAGTGACAATGTATGAGGACTGAATGATAAGCTTACTAACAGACAACAGACTGAAATGAAAGGATGGAACATGCAGAATATCATTAAGTGTGAGTTTGGGAAATAAGGGTAAACAACCAATTTCGGTAAAAGGGGTGTGAGATCCGTTTGGTAAACAAGTGAAAGAAGATGACGGAGTGCAAGAAGAAAATAATATGATATGTGAAACCATATGTTAAATAGTCCCGGTATCTATAATCCATAAAGGATAAGGAGATGATGTTGGGAAAGATAGGGAAGTACCTGCAAAATTAACTAATGGGTGTGAATTATCAGTAGGAAGCAATGTTAGAATTTGTTGGATTTGATCAGGAGTGAGAGATTGAGATGCATGTGCTCGTGCCACATCATTAGAACTGTGAGGCAGTTGCTGAGTGATTACTTGATTGTGGTATACTATTGAGGAGGTTCGGTTTATGAAAAAAGCCATGAAGGAGATTGGCTGGCTGGGTTTGTAGGCTCTGATACCAAAATGGTATTGATTTCTGGGATGTGTGTATTTCTCATTTACAGGTAGCTGTATTTATATACACTGAAGAACCAAACTAAGGCCTAAAATTAAGCTATGTATATGGAAATGCTAGAACGAAGCCCAAGATTTAAGCTGTACACAGGGAAAGGTAATAGATCATGGAGGTCGTGATTCTGGGCTATCAAGATCCTTGAGCTATGCCCAGATTTAAGCTGTACACAATCCTGGACTGAATTTGTGTAATACGATAAGAATGTTCAATGACACCAGTGGAATTATATCTTCTCGACCACCTAATGACAAATCAAAAAAGATGGGAACAAAGAAAGCACAAAAAGGGTTTCTATGAATTAGACTTATCTTAGAGAAATTGTCTAACGTTTGCCAAAGAATTGGAGGCGGCTTTACATAGGAAGGAAAAAAAACAATACTAAAACATATCGAGTAATTTCTTGGTGATTTTTTTATGTAGTGCTATCAAATTAGACACAGATGACTGTGTAAAGCCGATATGAGTATTGGCTTTGGTGGATTACAGTGCCCTTGAAGCAGAACTCCATGGCATCATACATGGAATCATGATTGTAAAGAATAAGGGGCTTAAGAATGTTACACTTAAGTGTGTGCATCTAGTGTTTTTGTGTGTGTGCATCTGGTGCTTCTGTGTGTTTGCGTCTGTTGTGTGTGTGTGTGTGTGTGTGTGTGTTCAGAGAAAGAAAGATCGAAAGATAGAACCAAGAGAGGGAGAGATAGTAACCTGATAGCATTTCGCGTCTGATGTGTTTGTGTCTGATTGTTTATGTGATATAGATCTAGAGAGAGAGAGACGAGAACAAAAACAGAGAGTTGAGAGTCGAGTTTGGAAAAAAAAAAAGGAAGGGCATCTACAGCGGTGGTTCGTCCGCTGGGTAAACTTTGGTTAACCGCTTGTATTGGGTTTCATTTGGGGTTGAGATTTCACGGGTTTTGGAGCGTAAAGTTTCCAACCGCGCACAGTTTTTTTAATGAGCTATGGCAGCGGTAAACAGTGGCCGCTGCTGTATATTTTCTATGCTAGTGGTTTTTATGGCCGCTGCTATAAACCACTACTATATATGGTATATGCCAACGATTTTTTTGGCTGCTGCTATATAGCACTACTATAGGGCATTTTTCTTGTAGTGCTTGAAATAGACTCTCGAGTGGCGAAGGACCTGACACTGAAAATTGACAATACTTTACACCCTCAACAAATATAGGAGATACCTCGTTAGAGCTACTAATCACAATAACACGTGTATAAGAGGACAATCAATGGGCAGATCAATTAGCTAATTATGGATTGCAACAAAGAAAGTAGGTCTAACCACCCAAAGTCATTCGTTATCCCTTAGCTAGCTGCTAATATTGCAGAATTGCCCATATTAGGTGTAATTTGTAAAATTTGCCATTTTTAATATTGACCCACCAAAAAAAAAAGAAAAAAGGATGCAACTCAACATTTGACAAGTGACGCATTTCCCTCTCCTCTTTTGCTAACACTTACAAATAGATTGTAGGGCCTGGTATACTGTGAGTGGGAAATTAGATTAGGGCATGTTTATTGCAAAGCGAATAAAACTGTTGACTTAATTGTCAAAGCGGCCGGATAACATGAGGGCACCTTTTGTTATATGGACGTGTTACCTTATGTTTATGGAAACACTATTTTATTTTGGAATGTTTGCGGGAAGACTGATACGTGCTTTGTGGTCTTAAATAAAATAAATGTACAAATGTCTCTTTTTGCTAAAAATTCTAGGGTAAATTACACTAAAACCCCATGAGATTTGCTATAATTACACTTCACTACCGCTATCTTTAAAAATTACACTCCCCCCCGAGGTTTGTACCCGCATTACACACAACTACACACATTTAACGACAGACCCAACTCCGTGAAAATATTCCCTAACACACTACTTTATGCAATTTTCATACCCAAAATACCCCCCTTTGTGTTCTTTATACAAACCCAGATGCTCAATTCTGCAAATTCTTCTCTCCATAGCCAACCAAATAGAGATGAAGGTGAGAAACAAGGGAAAAGTACACCTATCTCCCTCATCGACAGTGCCACCATCACCGCCAAACGCCGAGGCTTTTTTTGTTATGAACCTTTTACCAGTGGCTATCTTGGCGCTGGTCTCAATCCTCTCCTTGCAAGACCATGAGGTCCTGGCATACATGATTACCAGGTCAATGCAATCCACCAATCCAGCCACTGTTTCTGACGAAAAAAAGAAGACCCACAAGAAATCTGGCATGCCCTACAAGCCATCCGTGTTTGATTGCGAGTGTTTCGACTGTTACATGAGTAATTGGTTCCGGTGGGACTCTTCGCCCAACCACGAACTCATTCACCAAGCCATTGAAGCCTTTGAGGACCACTTGAGCAACGGCGAATAGCCATCGAAGAAGGTGAGGGGCAAAAAGAGGGACAAAAGTGGTCGCTTTGACTCGGTTAGATTTGCTGACACCACTTCTCCGGATGGAAAGCTCGGTGCGGTGGCGGTGTCACAGCCGAAGAATAACGTCACTGAGGTGGCTTCGGCAGAAGAAGATACTCGTGAGACGTCAGAAGATGCTGCGGAGGAAGTGGCGCCGATAAAGGAGGAGGAGGCGATGGCGGCGAGAGGTGGTGCGGCGGTGAGTGGCCACAAGGGTTTGGCGAGAAAGGTGCTGCCGGACATGTTAGGGCTGTTCAATCCCCATCTATAGGGGCTTTGGCTTTGGAGCTTAGAAAATGGAACTCTTCCTAATGAATTTTGTCACTGTTTTTACTCCAACATCCGATTTTGTGGCATTTTTCGGCGAGATGTCACTTTCCGGTCGATATAATAGTCGGAAAGTTTTACTTTTCAAAGGAAAAATTGGATTGGATGAATGAATGAATTTCCTTGTTTAAAATTTCGCTTAGTTGCTAAGTATTGTGAGTTGGTGAAATGCAGGACAATGGAATAGACTCTCTGACTTTGCAACTTACCCTTTTTTATTAATGACCTCTTTGTTTGTAAAGAAGAAGATAAACAGTCTGAGGGATATTCATGTCTTTTTGCATTGTACCATTAATACCGTAAGAGAAAATTTTACTTTTTGAACTGAGTATAATTTTTAAAGATAGTGATAATAGAGTGTAATTATGACAAACTTCATGGGGTTTTAGTATAATTTACCCAAAATTCTATTTTCATTACTTTGCGTATTGCACAAAAAAAAAGACGGTAATTGTTCCTAAAGTAGATAAAGAGAGTGAAAAATAACATTTTTTTAGTATTTTTCCGTACTCTAGCTAGTGGGAACTCAACCCCGAGACAATCACGTGAGAAGATGAATATCTCGAAGTATTATTATATACGAGAAAAAGCAAACGATCTTAACAACACCTTCTAAGGTTAGGTCCAAAGTGCAAAATCCAAATGCAAGCAGACCCGTACAAGTATTCAAGTCACCTCCCCGCTTTAAGTTCTTGCTTCCTCAGCATTCATTACCACCCAAAGATCAAATGAGAGTGAAAGCATGAAAGCCACAGAGAAAAGGCAAAAAGCAGAAGATTTCCCTCGAAGAAACGGTTGATTCTTATACCCTCCTCAATTTTACAGAGTCATTAACACTTGTCCTTTGCCCTCCTTGGTCCTACACTCATAACTTTGGGAGAAGAGGGAGCGCGAGAGAGAGAGGAAGTCCATTGTTTTAACTTTGAAGCTTACGAGTTTTGTCTGCATAAGGGAGAAGTGAGGAGTGTTCATCATGACTACGAGTGTTTGGACAGTTCAGATCCTTCTAGTGATGGAATGCTGTCTAGGTAATGATCTACTTCTTTTTTTCTATTAATTATGGCATGCTATCTTAATCTCTTAATTGCAGTTTGCAAACCATGGTTTTAAATCGCGGAATACGGATACGTAACGGTCGCGGCGCGGCGCGTGTAATGATATCGGCCGATTCGATGTTATGTAAGCATCGATATATCGATATATAACGGTATTGGACTCTGAAAATTCGTTACGAATCGGCCGAAACCCTGTTGCAAACGGTAATAATCACATTTCAGAAGGAAGCAAACCAGATATATATATCGGCATTGCTTGTTTCTTTTCTCCAGTTCACTCATTTTTGAAGGTAGTAAACTGCATGTAAAATCTCAACTCTCAATCCACAACCTGTTTACTTGTGTCCTACTCATTTTTGTTGCTAATGCATTTATTGGTGACAAAAAGTTTATGGAAATGCATCATAAGAAGTTTCACATGATGATGCACACTTTGGTTCGATAACCTACTGTTTTTTTTCTTCCTCTTCCTTTTTTTCCATTTTTGGGTACTTGCATCCGTTTTCTTTCGTGGGTACCCATTTCTGTGGATGGCCATTTTGGCACTCTATTTGCTAATGGCACTCTCTTCACCATAATATTTGCACGAAGTACAATGGTGAATGGTGCATGCTTGTACTTTGTGAATAAAGATGATTATGCGGAAAAGTTCCATCAGCATATAAAATTTCCCTGATTTTTTTTAGTGAAATATATTCTGGGTTTTTTGATTGTTGAGCTGTCATCTTAATGAATCGGCAGCCTTGGCAATGCCCTTTTGGTACTTGAAGACACAGTCTTTTCCAGTTCTGACCATACGAAATGACCATTCACTGGAACCTATGATGGTCAAACTTGCTTTATGTCACCGTAGACTAGTTACTAGATAAAGGCTTTTCTCCGAGTGAAATGCTTCGAAGCTTGGAGATTTTCAACATTAACACAGTTCTTTCATTAGCAAACACTTTGTTAAGAACCAGCCTCGTTATTCTTGCAAAGTTTATCCAGTGCTCCTATTGGCACCCTTACATTGCTTCTGGGGACAGTTTTTCAACATTAACACGGTTTTTTAGTAAGGAACGAGTTGGGGGAATGAACATATCCTACCATATGCTTCCTTTCGAATCTATCAATCCCTAAGAACTCAAGTCGATTCTTCAAGTGAGATCTTTCTAGGATTACAAACTTTACAACTTCAAGGACCAATTTCAAGGTTATACCCTAAAAGAAGTTGAATTGGTAAAAATACAGTTTATGACTTTCAGGAGATGTTGATCTTTGGTGTAGAATAAGCTCTTGAGATATTGTTAACTTGGTAATGCAACCTGTTGATCAGTAGAGGCAGATTGTACTCTCTTGCAGGTTTGTATTTGAACGTTTGCTGACTTGTTTTCATTTTACGAAACGTTAGTTCTGACACTTAAGGCAATGGTGCAAGAAAAGGCCGATGCATCTATCCCGGTCACAACTCTATCACCTCCAGAAGGCAACACGACATTCCTCGATGGCACGGATTGGTGCGTGGCACATGCCGGGGCATCCCAAGTTGATTTGCAGAATGCATTGGACTGGGCATGCGGGTTGGGCATGGCTGATTGCGGTCCGATTCAATCCGGTGGCCCGTGCTTTAATCCCAACACCCTTTTGTCTCATGCCTCTTTTGCTTTCAACAGCTATTACCAACAGAATGGGAATTCTGATATTGCATGCAATTTCGGAGGGACCGCTACTTTAACCAAAAACAACCCGAGTATGTCTCAACTTGCTCTTCTTTATGTGCAATTTACTTATAATGCAAATTTCACTTCGGTATCCAAGTTGTCAGTCTGCCCAAACGCTGTCCTGAAACAGTATACGGTCCCATGTAACATTGTAGCAACACATTCTAAGCTATGCTATCTTAAAGTACCGCTAAAGACCCTTTCGTTAGTCGAAAAAAATGTTGCTAGGAGTCGTTTGCATTAAGGTTGTTGACAGCTCTTGAACCATGGACTTGTGTGAATATATTTCCAAACTGAATGCAATTCCAGTAAAAATCAGCTAACATACTGTAATCTAACCTTAATTTTATGATGGGTGTACGTGACCGAATTTGATTTATTTATTTAAAAGTATCCCTAATTGTTGGTTATTACAGGTTATGATAAATGTGTTTATGCTGTTCCCGGGTACGTTGATGAATATCCCCATGATTATATATGCTCACCTCGTTTAGGAAAATCCTGTGTTTTAACTTGTTCTTATACGTTTCCCCCGTGTCTTCAGGTCTGTCGATTCCTCGGCACCTACATTGTTCAAGTATAGACCAAGTATTTTTTGTCGGAAAATTGTGGGAATATTATTGCTTTTGTACTGGGGAAGCTGACATATGGTGAGACTAATGCCATGTTGTTCATAATGTGGAATGGTCCTAAGCTGGGGAGGGGATTTGGAAAAGACCTTGGCGACATCACCTTTAGGAGGTTACCCATTTTGTAAGCTAGATTTGCAAAGAATTCCTTTCTTTCTTGCTGGCTTAGGCATCTATGGTAATGTTTAGTCTCTTTTCGTTTATGTATGTTTAAATCTTGAAGAGAATCTCAGGTCTCTTTGCTTTAGAGTAATCTCTGTTAGATGCTTAATCAATATTTCTTGCTACCTAATGTGCCCCCTATATATGCCCAAGTCCCAATCGCCCCTTCCCTTAGCATTATGCATCTATTAGTTGAGCGATATTAATTTCATATCAAGCAAATAATAAATAATACTTCAATATAATATATAAGCCTTGTGAGTTTTTTCTCTCATTATTAACTGATGATTTTGAATTGAATCTTTTCATGGGTATATCTAGTGGAGGAGAGGAAAATGATCTCTCCAGTGCATCTATTCTCGTCGATGATAACCAGGTGAAGAAATATAAATCATGGAAAGTAGATTCTTCAAGTTTCATATGTAACAAGCAACTAAAGCATCAAAGACAGATTATGACAACATATCGAACTCATTGGACATCCAGACATATATTTTTTTCGTTCCTTATAAATTGATCATATTTCTTTTTTCGGTCATCTCACAATTTCTCGCATTCTAAATTAAGAAAGATTTCATGTAACAATCCAAACAGTTTTAAGTTGTAAAGTGGGTTAAACATACTCCGTATTACCCTGTATGCTAATCCAAAATATTTACTTATAAAGACTAAATGACAAGAAATAGACTATTAATGCATCAATTGTTGCTATTCTATGTGATATATGCAACACTACTATTTTTTGCCACTCATGTAGGATTACATCCGGAAACGAGATTATTTACTGAAATAATCACTTCGCTACCTTTGCATGCATAGCAATGTTACATCTATTAATTAATGGGCTGAATCTTTAATAAATTTTATAAAATAGATTTAGCCTAGCTGATGATGTAGTTGGGGGTTAATAACACGAACTGTTTCGTATAAACACATTTAATTTACAAAATATATCTACTGATACCCAAAGAGAAAATAGAACAAGAATGGACTTCAAGTTATCGGGAGATATCAGGATGTAAACCCAATGACATTTTGGGTAGAAGAAAGAGTAAGGCGTGCTTATGGCTTACTGTGCTGGAACGGAACAAAGATTTTGCGCGTCTTAACGTGAATGTGGCCTGGGGTTTTGCGAGGCCCAGATCGGACTGGCCTGGTTACAGCTTTCGTTTGTCCTTTCTGTTTGGTGCTGTCATGCCTGCGTTTCAACCAAGTTGGAAGTGGACATCTCATCAGGATTCTGCATATTAGGCCTCGGGCAGAGTTTGCTGCAGGGGGATGACACAAAGTTGACAACAAGGAGTTGTCTTGGCAGAGACGTCATTCCCCATGGCGCATTCATTTATGGACATTTTAGACGCGAGTTTTCTTGGTAGAGACCTCATTCTCGGAGGGGTACAGTCATTATGAACCAGACCAGATATAATTGGGCTAAACAACGTAAATGGTTCTTCATCGATTGAAATCACTTGAAATTAGTTTGCGATCTTTCAATTATTTTGATGTCTATATTATTTTATCTTTCATTTTTCGTACTTTTCATTGCTTATTACTATCAAAGATCAAATTGAGATCGTTGATCAAGGAAGGTGGTCTGGACCTACGGAGCATAGTCAAGTGGTAAGGCATCCACTTTGCTTAAGCCTGGAACATTTTGCCTGAGCCTACTTCACTAGTAAATTGCAGAAAGCGAGCGGAAAGAAGATAGGTGCGATGGCGGGAGTAAATATGCTCTCACCCAAACTTGATGAAATTTGAGGGAAAACATCGGAGCATCATTCTCCCCCTAGAGGTGCCAAACTGTATTAGTGGTGAATCGTTCTCGATTCGTGAACTTGGGCGTACACCAGCCTTGATGTTAAACTGATAACGGGTTGGTTGATGTTGTAATGAATGTAAATGCACCTTTTTGTTTGTTTTGTAGCAGTTTTGGCAGCTCAACAAGAAAAGGAAGTTGCTTAGCATGTCGTGGGTATCTGGCTCGAGAAGTGGCCTACAGATAAGTCAATGAGCGGAGAGTAGCTCCACATAAACGACAATTTATACACAAATTTTCATTTTAACTCAGAGGCCAAAATCCCTAAATTTGACCTAGTTTTGACCAACAATCACCACCTTAAACCTATGCGTTGCCACACCACCCACCCCTTGAAGGGTTAAATGTGGAGGTTATGGCTGGGGATGGCTTTAATAAGAAGATGAAGGTGGTGGTGATGGTGATGGTGATGGATCGGTTTGAGAGAGGGTAGGTTGGGGTGGTGATGGTGGTGAAGGCAGTTACTGTTTCTGCCAAAGGCATCGATGACAATCATGGACCTTTCCTTCCTCGACCTCAATGACATAGTCCTGGACCACACCTAAAGCCTAAAGAAGTCGACAGTGCGGGCGACGATGATGAGGAGAGGAAAGAGGGATCAACTGGAAGTGGGGAAGGGATGGTTACAATAAAGGTTATGGTGTGGCGGCTAAGAATGATGAGGTTAAATGACGATTGATGATGTTGATGTGTGAATTTGCGGCTAAAGAAGAGACTTGTGATGTCTTATATCGTTAGAATAACACATGTTTAATGGTCGGCGTGGGCTCAAATCCAGTAGTGAGTTGACTCGCTGAGTTAGGTACCCCATTAATTCCTCTAATATTTCTCAAAGACATATTATGTTTTTTTTTCTTTTTGAAAACAAATAATAACCCTACCTGATATATTAACCAACATCCAAGTACAGACAGTTTCACCAAGCATAGCCATAGATAGAGATTACACACAAATACATAGAAACTAGATATACACACTAACTATCCACAAATTTCCCAAGCTTCCCGACCCACCCTATGGTGGTCTTTGCACTAACACATCCGCTCGAGATTGCAAAATAGCGTGGGCCCATGAAGCATGCCAGTCCATGGACACTGGACGACAACATCGTCCCGCAAACCAAGCTAGTCTTCGAACTTCAGTTAAAACGTGTTGACCTGCCACACTCAGGGAGCAAAACTGAGTGTCCTCCAACCTATAATACAAATCAAAAAGGGTGGGGGAACTTGTTGTAGACAGATCATCCTTCACTGACAACTGTATCAACAAAGAAGTATCAGTAGTAAATAACTTGAGATTAAAGAAATTATTAGTCAAAGCCCAATAAACAGTAAAACCGAGAGCAAGCACTGATACCAGCGATTTATCAGTACAACATAATGCCCATGCAAATGACCCTACGTAATGCTGAGACTCATCAACTGCTTTCATACCAATACTCACACATAATCTCTCCGGTACCTAAACCTTACTAAAGTGCAAGTAAATAGCCCTAACTGCCAAGTTAGGAGACACCCTAGAGTATAGGATAATAGTCTTGTCCAAATCCAGGTGTACTATTCCTGTTTGTGTAACTGGACTTGCCATTTGGATTTGCTGAGCTTGGCTCTGCTGACCCACAAACCATGTAGCAGAATTGGATTGCATCATGCTATTAGTATGAGCAATGACGTTGCCCAGAATAAACCTAGATTCATGAAACACCAATTGATTGCGTGCTAACTAGATGGCCCAAAGAGTCCAAGCCACGATCCCAAAAGCCTGTGAGGAAATATTATGGGTACTGGAGGTTGTAATAAGCCATTTAACCAGCCGTTCTAACTGGAATAAGTGTTGAGCATCAAAGCAGAATCCTACCAATCCCTCAAACCAAAACGGTCTCACATCACAATAAAGAAAAGAATGTGAGGCAGACTCCTCATAACGAAGACATAATGGACATAAGGTGGTAACCACATGTTTTCATGGTATAACGCAACACGTGTCAGAAGTCGGTCCCAGAAACATAGCCATAAGAAGAAAAGAATCTTATACAGGAGCTTGAGTTTCTACAGAGGACGTCATACACTCACTGGTATGCTAGGAAAAGTAATAGACTAGCGTCCTTCCAATGCCAAGAGTTGGTAAGCAGAGCCAACAGTAAATTCTCCATGAGCCAAAGGGGCCCAACACCATTGCTCTAAATAACCATATCGAGAAAATACAAGCTCTGAATGGCCTGAACCACTGGCTCGGGAAGATGTGCGGCAAGTTTTTTTACCTAGCCACCCCTGTTAAGGATCCAGGACATCTGCTACCATCCATTGCCGTGTCTGAGCGGATTGTAGTGTCCTAAGTGATTCAGCATAATAGCCCGGCACACAATTAGTCTCCCAAAAACCAAATCTAGAAGACATGGTAACCTGACGCCATAATCCTTTAAGGAGGAGATCATGGCTAAACAAGATATCTCCCAAGCTTTAACAGACTTGGCCTTTAGATTTACAATGCAGAAAATTGGCGTGCTGACAGTATTTTCTTAAGAGCACCTGACTAAGCAAGCTTTCTGGTTTTCAAAGCATGCGTGCTCCTACTTTAGCAAGGAGTGCCTGATTCATCCATTAAATGTTATACAGGCCTAACCCCCCCTGACAGAGGGGTTGACACAAATGCTTCCAACTGATCCAGTGAAGATGGCCAAAGGTTGTTGTTCCAGACCTTAAGAAATTGGAAAGCATGAAGTGAACTTTCTGACAAAAGGATGCCGACAAATGAATCACCGACATATAATGACTGAGCATAGGCTAGACTATAACTTTAATCAACGTCCACTAGCCTGCTCGAGTAAGAACGAAACCTATCCACCCTTGGTATTTTTGCTTAATTTGGTCAATCAACTAGCCATAATTTCTTTTTTGTGATCTATCCAGTCTAACTGGATCCCATATATCTTCCAGAGCCTGAATCCATAGGAACTTTAAGCATTTGTCTTGCAAATTTGGCTACCCTCCAAGGAGTATTCATGCTCACGTTAAGGGTTGATTTGTCATAATTAAACATTTGACCAAACTGGTGGCAATAACTTGCTAATATATGTTGCAGTAGCAGATAGAATCATAGGTAAGATGGAAAAAAAAGGAAGCTGTCATTTGCAGAAAATAGATGCGTAATAGGGGAGACTTCCTAAACACCGCAATACCTCTCAAATCTACTGAATGCACGCCCCTCACATAAAGCTATAGACAAAGCCTCCGACACATAATAAAAAGAAATAGGGATAGTGGGTCTCAACAGCGAAGACCTGACCGAGGCTTTAATAAAGGACCTGGCCTACGATTGACTAGTACTGAATATGTGACGATTGAAACACATTGCACTATCAAACACACCCAAAAAGAGGAAAAGCCAACGGTAGATAAAACGTGTTCCAAAAAATCCATACGATCATAGGCTTTGCTCATGTCCAACTTTAATGCAGCTACCGCATCTGACCACTCGTCCGGTGTCAAATGAAGTGTACCAACTCTTGAGCTAAGAGAATGTTGTCTTGTATATGTCGACTCAGAATGAAACCTTTTTAGAACGGAGAGATCAGAGATCCCATGATTAGCCAAAGCCAATTAACCAAGATCTTAGAAATCGGTTTGTAAACGACATTACACAAATTTATAGGACTGGAATCTGTTAACAACTCCGGGTGTGATTTTTTTAGGACAAGAACAATAAAAAGTCTTGTTAATTTCCTTAAGCATCTTGCCTAAGCGAAGAATCGACAAAATAGCTAAGGGGACTAATGGACACACAGTATGCCAGTAATGTTGAAAAGAAAAGGCCGGCATATCATCACAGTACCTTAAGTCCTCCAATTTGCTTGAGAGCTAGATCCACCTCATGGGCAGAGAATGGTCTATCAAGTAGCTCCAATTGTGCAGAAGTTAGGCTAGTTCACAAATGGCTTAAGCTAGAGAAGTTGCCAAGAATACGCTCAGCTACATCTAAGCATGAGCAAAAGAACAATTGAGAGAAATAATCTCAGAAGATATCCCTAATGTATTGTTCATCGCTAGTCCAGGTACCGCTGGATGTAAGGAGCCAAGCCAAATGATTTTGTTGCTTACGAATGTGGCAAGTAGAGTGAAAGAAACGTGTATTACAATCCCCTAATGCAAGCCATTGCTCACCACTCCTTTGGTCCCAATATGTTTCTTCACAAGCTAAAAGGTGATCGTATTGTGCTCTTAATTCATGATCATGTCGATGTTCCTCCTCTGTGTCCACATGTGCTTGACCCACCGTAATAAACCTTTGGAGAGTGCTAATCCGTAAGGCCAAGTTCCTAATTGCTGAGTGATTCCAAATCATCAACCTTTAGGAGTCTAATATGTTGCACCACCTGGTACATTGGTGATCCCGAGATCTCAAAAATCCGGGCATTTCGCACTTGCTGTTGACACACAAGGTATTGTAGTCACATAGCCTCAAAACAAAAGGACCGACCCCACCAAACCCGTGTAGGTTTGGTATCCAATAAGATGGGAACATGATCCGACTGGAAAATGGACATACGCCTACCCAATGCCTCAGAAAATAAAGACTGCCAAGCAATGTTGGCAAAAGCTCAATCTAACACCACGTAAGTACACCCGCTATCTCTTCCATTGTTATTCTATGTATACTTTGGACCACTAACATGAATGGATAGAAGGCCCAGGCAATTGAGGAATGCCTGAAAAGTCTGCACAACCCAGGATTGAGTGGCGGTGAGTGCCACATTTATCCATGAACGAAAGTACTTGATTAAAATCTCCTAAGAGCATAAGGCTCCCCATGTAGGAGACAGAATACTCGCTAATTAAACCCAAATAGCTCTACGCTCTGACATGGCCGGATGTCCATATATAAACCCCACATGCCAAGAATACTTAAATTCATTTGTGACTTGCATCAAAATAAGATGTCTATGTTTAAATACTAAATTCATTTGAAGCAAGTCATCTCACCCTAACCATAGCCCACCTGCTGTCCTATAAGCATGAATCCATATCGACGACGTATACCCTCGCCGAAGTGACTTTCAAGATACAAATTGTACATCTAATTTGGTCTTCATTAGGAACACAACATTAGGTCTTGTAGTTCGAAGAGCCTTCTCAAGCGCACAAACTATGAGGGTGTTCCTAAGTCCTCCACAGTTTTAGCTAAAAAGATTCGTTGATACCATTGGGGTTATTTGGGACAACCACCGAAACCCCACATGAATTATTAATAGCCATAACAATAGGCATGTCAATATATAACGAATAAGTCAATGAAAGCACCACACCTGGCGGTGGAGGTTGCTGGCCAGTTGTTGCCCGTTGTCTTTTGTAAGGAGCCTCATCCACAGTGCTACCCCAACTACATGCTTTCAAGAACTCTCTAAGGTTGCCGGAGAGGAATAAGAAGCCTCTGATGCTACAACTGTAGCCCATGCCTCAACTGTCGATCCTACGTCAGAAGACACTAAAACAGAGACATAGACCGTAGCCGACGAGCCCCCTAGATCCTCTGATGGATCTGTCTCCGGATGCAAATGCTACTCCATAGGGACTGACCAGACTGAACTACCCAAAAACTAGGTGCAATCATATGAAATCCTGGCGTAGCCGATCCTTGAGGTTCACCCCTAAAACTTAAAGAAACAGACAACTATGCCTGGGTCACACCATAATGTGCAACCAGAGTAAGTGGCTGAAGATTGAGCTTGCTAGTATTGTCTAAATCAACCATTTGCCCCACATGACCATCAACATCATTGCCTAAATGATAAAGCCCACTAGTGGAAAGTCCAGTAATAAAAATCCCCTATCCATTTCATCAGTCCTAGTTTCCGTTGGCCCATTAAAACAAGGGTCCGGGGTCCACTAGTGTACCCATCAAATTAGAACTCCAAGGCATATTCGAGGAAGGGACAATGGCGAATAATTTTGCTCATTAAATATGTCGCCCCTCGTCTTCCAATACCAGACCTTGCGACCATTGACCACCGCCCCACCACTTCTCCTCCTCGGCCGCCATCTCACCGGCACGTGCCATGCAACCTGGCATGCCCACTACCCTCACCTGCCGCAGCCATATGGCCACACGTGATATGGAAAGATTTTACCACCTCACCTGCCTGCTTTCCACCACCTCCAATTTTGGCATCGTTGTCGCTGTCGACGACTGACTAGTCCTACCTTACGTCACCGGCGACCTGGTAAGTGGTTGCCCATTGAGTGTTAAAGCATGATGATTGCTTCCTGCAAGCCCTAAGAAATTTTTCGATGAGTCGTCAAAAATGCAAAGTGCCTCTAATTCTTCCAATGACTATTGTAATTCCATCGAGTGCCTATGAACATGGTAATCAAACTTCAAATCAGCCCTACCAACAACCTCCACCAATTGCACATGGCTGGTATGATTGAAGTTTGTATTTGGCCATGCCAAAAGCTACGCATCAAACAATGCCCGATGGGTTTGCTATAGCAATTCCAAATGCGGTGCCAGAGCGGATCGTGCAAATCCCTAATCAATGTCATAACTAGCCTCATCCGTGGTTTTTATGCACATAAAGTTTGAATGCCCGATCACACCACAATGGACAAACCCAAAAACAATTCTCGTAACTAAACGGAATCCATATGGCCTTCGATTTCCCAGAAACTCCATATATATTCCTACCACAACCGGCTTGAATGGATTGATATGGACCCAGATTTGAAATCATACATTCGCTTGCCGTCCAGAGGCCAATCCACATATACCACAGGACCAACCATCAGAGCAATAAGCATGGCATCTTCATCGTTAAAATACTCACATGGAAACCTCCGTAGCTATATCATCGAACCTGTGTTTATGAAGTGGGGTATTCAGAATTAAGGCCTTAAGGATGACCAACGCCCCCACGAAGATTCCACGGGCTGCTGGCTAAAAATAGATCCCTTGCATCCTCATGTTTGAAGTGAAATAGGTATAAACTTTTCACCCTTTTAGTTTGTACAAACCCCCGCCATCCCAACACACTTGCACCAAATGTTGCACACGACGCATAGAGAATTTTTTAAAATCAACGAATTTCCCAACCAACGTACAAGCCCATCGTACACGCGCATCCAAAACGCTTTTCGATCAGCTGGTATCAACCACCCTCTCTATCAATAGAGTTGCTCACTTCAATGTTTCCTTTCTTACAGCTAGGACTAAACATCATGCTGCTGAACTACTATGTGAAAACCTACCAAACTCCTCAAATCTCAACCTAAAAAATAACCTACCTCAAGCATCAAGGCTTACTGTGTGAGAATCCCCAACAAACAAAAGATCCGTAGCAACATGCACAAGCTCACGAGAGTTACTGTGAGCAAAGCTCTTTTCCCCTACTTGCTGTCTGTCTGCCTCAAGAAATATCGTTGTTTTATGGTTTTTTTCCTCATATTTTGACCATTGAACGGAAAATTTAAATGAGGGGACAAAAAAAATCATGGAACACAAATGACTAGATTGTAAAATATAATAAATAGCAGATAATTGCACAATACCCCAGTAAGTAGAGGATCATTTGTGTAATTTATCTATATTGTTATGTAGTAGTGTAAAAGTTATGTCTTCGGTCTTTCTACTTTGTCTCAAAAATCAATTCCATCACTAAACTTTTACTTGTATTATAAATGACCATTGGACACGTTGATTATGTTGTTTGTTATTGTCGGTAGCTAACCTGTAAAAGTAGAGGTGTCAAATGGGCCGGGCTTGGGCCGGCCCAGCCCAAGCCCATCGGGTCTCCAGCAAAACTTGCTTGGGCCAGGCCAGAGGGCTGCAAAATAGGCGGGGCGGGGCCAGAATGGGGGGATATATGGGCCCAGCCCAAGCCCAGGCCCGCCCAACATTTAGGGCTGGGCTTGGGCCGGGCCCGAGCCCAATTTTTTTTACTTGTTATTCAAAATAATATTATTATTTTACTATCTATTTTGTTATGACTATTTAATAATATAAATACTAGCTTTTTATATGTATTTTAACAGTTATTTTTTTACACACGGTGCCAATACTAATTTATATGTAAGAGGGTGGAATTAATCGGTTTGGTATTTATTGACAAATTAGTTTGGCCCATCCAAGACCGCCAAGGCCTCTTCAAGGAGGCTCATGATTTCCCATGGTTCGATTGTAATATTTGTAATCTAATTCTTATTTTACGTCAAACATATCTTTGATTATTGCACCAAAGAAGAACGATCATCATAATTCATGTTCAGATTCATTGTTCATTCAATTATCGTTGGACACGCACACTTATATATAATAATGTGTGTATATAATAATATTGGGCCAAAAGAGGGTCTGTGTGTAGGACCAAAAAAGGGCCAGAAATTGGGCCAACCTTAGGGCCAAAAAGGGGGCCATTTTTCGGGCCAAAAGAGGGCTGGGCCAAAAACGGGCCATTTTAGGGCCTGGCCGGGCCTGTTTCTCAAAAAATTCGGCCTGACCCTGGCCCAAGCCCTAAGGGTTAGGGCCAGTCCGGGCCCAAAAAAGGGTCGGGCTGCCCGGGCCAAAAAGGGCCGGGCCGGGCCAGCCTGCGGGCCGCCCGGCCCATTTGACACCTCTAAAGGGTCATGAGTCTACCACAAGGCATACAAGTCACGGGAAAAATTTTCAAACAAAAAGTTGAATCCTATTTTTATTTGTAGCTTTCATTAGAAAATGTCATATTACATTTCTACTCGTTTGGAATATGCCATTCATTCTAGTATTACCACAAACTAAACAAAAAGTTACTATAAAAGCGATCAATGATGTTCCCAAATAGTAGGCCCTGTAAAATCACCTGTATGATTTTGAGAAACATTGCTGGCTCTGGAATATTACTACACTTATCGAAAATATGATGGCAACTATTCCTCATTCAACACTAATTTCTACTAAGAGTTTGTTAAATTCTAAAAGCACATGGAAGCACCATAGCATAACCCCTTTCTTTTTCTCTCTCCTTTCTCACCCACACAATAGGCCACCACACACACATGCGCATGCACGCGCACACACATATAGAGTAACCAAAAAGCAGCTTTGCAAATCAATATCACCTTCGAATATCAACAATGTGCCTTAACACAACAACTACCATCACTGTGAAACAAAATAGCATCTGAATATGCCAACAATCAACAAGCAAAATAGCATCAACATCGATCTATTCACCATTGAACACGATGTGAACTTTGTCCACGGGTTAAAGCATCTTCACCATTCCTTATTGTTTGTGCTATCGTCGGACTGTCGGTCAATTATGGCGATGTTTTGGTTAGTGGTGGTGACTAAGGTGGTTTGATCTAATTTGATTTGATCATTGTGATGGTAGGGGTGAGATATGATTTTAGGTGGTTTGGTGTCGATAATGGTTTTGTAGCTATGATTTAGTTAAAGCCTACTGCTAAACTCAAAAGAATGCTTAAAGTAATGTAAGTTTACCTGGTATGAGAGTCAATATCAATCTCCATGTATAGTCGACAATGGAACTTTGACACTGCAGCCTCACTCATAGGATGTTGATGGATAACAAGGGATTAGGCGAAGGTTGTGGCTTGGTTGTGATGGGAGGATAATGGTACGGTGATGGTGATGGTGATGGTGGATGATGAGGGTTTAGGTGGGAGCTCTGGGGACTATTAATTGGTTGGGTTTGTCCTAGAAGAAGTATTAGCTTGTGGTGATGACAACAAAGGATGGTATGGGTGGTTGTGATGTTTAATGGTTAGGTTATGGAAGAAGAAGAACAAAAAAAGGTCTACGTGGCATAAAGTCCCATGGAACATGGGCACTTATCGGGGATCTCCTTAGTGGAACCTAAAAGAAGTACTTCATTGGTCAACGAGTCCAATAACCATAATGGTGGAATTTTTAATGGAAACTAAGAGAAATTAATATATTGGTCGACGACTCCAATGAACATTATGACACAAATGAGAGTCTTAATCTCAAGTTAACATTTGGTGCAAAGTGCAAAGGTTAAAGGCTTAATACACGCCCTTTCCAGATATTCATCTGGGACCAATTCCAGGAACTAAATCAATACTGAACTCCACTTCTCGGTCTGGTGGTAGCCGTGGAAGATATTCAAGAAAAATATCAGGAAATTCATTGACTACTTGTATCTGCTCCAGTTGTAGTTCACTAACACGAATCTCAAACTAGTTGTCTTGAAACTATTCAACGCTTCCTCTCATTATTTCCTCCTCTCATCCCACACCTCTGCTTCGACTTTTTGCTTCCACTAGGAATGCCTTCTCGACAGCCTCAGCAATTGTTCAAAGTTGAAAACTTTTAACTATCCTCCTTAAGGGTTGTCTTAAACCCTCCTCAAAGCGTCTGCCTTGTGGTCCTTTCTAATTACCTGATGAGGAGCAAAGCAAGCCAATTCATCAAATTCCCAGATGTACTCCTCCACCACTTTGTCTTTTTGTTTTAATCCGAGAAAAAAAATTTTCAACCTATTTTGTACACTCAAAGGAAAATACTTTTCCCCGAATAGTCGCTTGAATCACCTCCATTTAAAGTATGTCTGATTTTCTTTTTTCATTTCCTCCACTTGCTTCTACAATCAAAGGAAAATACTTTTCCCCGAATAGCCGCTTGAATCACCTCCACTTGAAGTAGGTATAATTTTCTTTTCTCTTTTCCTCCACTTGCTTCTGCACATCCTACTAACAAATCGCGCCCCCTCCCCCCGCATAACATATGGACAGTGAACACAACATTCAGATGCTTTCCACATCCTTTATCACAAATGCCTTTTCCATTTCCTTTATCCAAGTGAAGGTTTAATTGGATTGCTTCCTCCGTGAAATTCCCTAGCTCAACCATCTTTGAAATCTCAAAACCTACATTCCTTCCTTTTGGCTATTAGAAGCGTTGCATTAGCAGTAGCCGGCTGTGTTGCAGGTGCTGCTACAACCTTCTGCAGAAGTCCCACCAGTTCTCTTCTTAAATCTGCTCTATTAATTTCCTCCCCATTGTCGTCATTGTTCCCCATGCTGACGCCTTCACTGCTTGCCAAAGATGCTTCAGTCTTGGGTGCTTCTTCCAGGGGGTCTCTCTTCTGTGTTTCTGGTATAGGGACCTTTCGATTTCATGGATTACGTACCATTCTGTAAGTAGAATAATGCATCTTATACTCACATATAACACACGAACTTCATAAAATAACAACAGTAGTACAATATAAGTCTTATGCTACGATCAACATACAAGCGATAGATTCTGCATCTAGACATACAACATTTATCTTAAGCAAAACTGTATAAATGTTTAAGCAAAACTGTACCAGACAAAGCCCTGCCAAGAGGGCATTCACGAACTACTTCTTGCATTTTTTGAAAAACCCGGAGGCTAGCGCCTATCGTGTCCTCAACCAATCTATTTGCCTTTTTCTTTTCCTTGAGGTATTCTATCTCCATTCTCATTATTAGCTTTAACATTTTAAAGATTCTAGCTGTTTGAACAGTTCATCCCTCTAGTCAAAGACCTTTATATATTTTTTTTTCCAAAAGTTCATGACCTTCTTCCTTAACAACTCCCTCGGTCCTTCTTCTTTCACATCTATGTAGGTTCGATAAGGTTGATCATCTTCTACTTCCTCTATCTTGAAGCCTTGCAAATTCATGATCGGGCAACCTCCTCATCTGATCCGTTAGGTCCTCCTCAAATTCTTTATGATCTTTCTCACTATCCATATCGAGCTTCAACACATTCATCATGTCGTCTTCACTCCACCTTCTCATATTTTTCGGTGCACCTGCCATCTCCTGCAATAATAACAGAACAAAAATCCTTATAAAATAATTATGCCTTGGTTGGTCCAGGCTTATACATCTCGGTTGCATTGTTACATTCTTCCTCCTAATCTCTTATCAAATCTTACACGCTTTTCTAAACATCCCAACAGTTTACAAAATCAAGTAATCTAAGCTTTGATACCACTTGTGACACCCCAGCCTAAGTGATATCACTAGAACTGAGATGTCAATCCTGTCAACATCACAACCTTGAAAATGACACAGAGCTACTACAACATCCGAATGACAAAGGAGACATCACAAAATGCATCCTTACAAAAAAAAAATTGAAGGTACACATTGTACAGCAGCGGAAACTGTATAACTTTAATACAACTTAATAATTAGACCCAAATTTGCACCATCATGTTGACATAGCCCTCACAAGACTTCAACATAAGTTCTCTTTAGCTCTACCACATGTTTCTCCTCCTTCAAACGTAGTACCTGAAAAACACATCAAATAATGAATGAGCCAAAATTGCTTAGTAAGGATGACACGAGGAGTACAACGCACAACCCTTTCAAAAATATTGGAGAATTGATTATGAATTCTCAACAAAGGCAATAAATTTAAGAATTTCATGAACAAACATTTCCAATCACCTTGATATATTACCTTCGTTCGGACTAAGCGTCTCAAGCCCAACAGAACATCATCATTTTCACTTGGACAAACTCATGGAGTATGCAAGTGCAATACAAGAGAAAACACTAAAGCAAATAATCATCGGGAGAATAACAAGACAAGAAAATCAATTGCAATGCATGCTAGACTCGACACGACAGACTCTAACGCTCTTCATCTTTTTGTCAGTTACTTTATTTTTCACTGACCGACAGTTACTTCATGTTACTGGCCACTCACTACCGACTCTTGCACTACTAAATACTCCAAAATGACTGAAAATATCTTTCTAAACAATATAAACTGATTTTTGGACTAAAAAGTCATTCGGTAAAATTTTTCCTCGAAAATCCTATCCGGATAACCAAACCGAGCAGTAAGGGACTAGTTTTGTTAAAATGGCAATTGTATTTGAAATGCCATGAGATTTTTGACGCTAAAGTGTCTAAGATACATAAGAACCCCATAAAAATTTCAGATTAAAATAACTTGATTTGTTATTTTTAAAATTCAAAACCCTATTTCAAGAATAAAAATAGTTAACATCCTTAGCGAATCAAAAAAATATCAAAAATTGTAGATCTTTTAAAACTAATAGGGGTTTATCTTTTGTGTTTGGTTAAATTCTGGCTTAAAACTATGTTTTGAAAATAATAAAAGAACAAGACTTTTAGTGAAAATAATAGTCACTGTTAACCTTCTAATGAATCAAAACACACAGTTTTACACCTCAGCCACACGCCTACATTTCACTTGATTATGCATTTCTCACCTTTTAAATACCCCATACCACATTAACACCACACATTTTCCACTCACACCCCTCTAAGATCACCACACCACACATAAACACACCTTAATATAGTCCTCACAAACAGACGTACTCCACACACACACACACATCTTTGCAAAAGCCATAAACACACACTTGCACATTAAGCGCGCGCGCGCACACACACACACACACATTTTTCTCCCTTTAATTCCACCTCGAGACCTCTTTATTCCCTATAATTCTACTCCACTTTCACCTATTTAATCCCATAATTTCATTTAACATGACACCAAATCAAAACATAAGCTTTCTTAAATTCCTTAATAACACACACGAAAACACAAAGAACATACATACTAAAAGCTGGGTTTTACCTTATTCTGAAGACCCATAACTTCTTCGATTCTCAACAAAAACACCTTCTGTTCCTTGAAAATTCTTCCTTTTTCTTCTTTCTATAACTTCTTAGCTCAGCCCGTCATGAGATTAGGCTGGGATTTTCTTCAATTTTCCCCTCAAACAACTGCTCGACACACTGAAGGCTGATTTTTGGTTGATTTTGAAGGTCTATAACTTCTTTAATTCTTCATCAAATTGCCCTCTGTTTCTTGCATTTATTTCCTCTCCTTTCTCTTTGTAACTTTTCAGTCAAAAACTTCCCAAAAATCCCCTCTAAATTTTTTGCAATTCTCCCTCAAACAGCTGCCCTTAAATACCCCCCTGCAAGTTCAACTCATTCTCCACTTCACATGCACACAGTCCATCTCTTGGAATTTTGAGGTGTCATTCCCTTATGATTGTGTCTGTCTTTTGTATCCACGAAATCATGCAAAGTTTTTTTTCCTAATAATAATAATTAGAATTTTTTTTAAAAAAATAAGGATATTACACTGACCATTTTCTTTGGACATTTCAAGTAACTCATCCAAATAAAAAAAACATCTTCATGTTCACCCAGCCTGTGTCACTCAACAAGTTCTCCATACCAAGTTGAGGATAACTTATTTGACATTTCACAAAATCATTTTCCTTCGCAGGCATGAAAAGCAACTCGCTAGGATGATTTTCAACGAAATAAGTTTTCAAAACATCAACTTTAGCTGTATATCTTGTGGTACCACCACATCATTTTTAGCCATGAAAATGTAATCATCACTTTCTTCTTCAAACTTTATGAGGCCGTATATTGGAAACAACCCAACAAGTTTTTATTCTGTTAAAGAAAAATTCAAAGTCATACCTGAGTTGTTCAAGTTTTTACCTCCGTGAACATTTAGCACTTTGTCAATGCTCTCATCTTCCATTTTTTTCATATTGAGCATTGTCATTACTATTTATGTTCTCGCTCTTCTCCATATTTTCAAATGGCTCTTCTCCAATTGTCAACTCTTCTTTCTCATTGGCTTCAAAAGTCTTGAACTCTTCTTCATCATTCATCTCTTCTGATTCTTCAGTTTTGGAAGCGTGAAGCTCATTTTTCATCCAGTATTAAAGTTTCTTGCTCGAGATGTTCACCATCTTCGTTTGTGAAGTCATCTTCTTCCCAACTTTGTATCCAATACTCTTTGGATAAGAATTCACGTCTACAGTTGGAAGTAATAATCTCAATCATCTCCCAAACATCACTTAGAGATCTTATATCTCCAATGCTCATCCATATCTCTATATGGACGGCCTTTTGCAACAATCGGAGTGCCTTTTCTTCTTTCTTTTGATGAACCTTTTTGACAAGCTAACACGTGGTTCTTGATTGACCACATCTCACAAATCACATGATTTGAGATACAACAAAGGGTCACTCCTTGTTCTCATATAATTTGAGAACATCAGCTTATCGCACCAAATATCCATTTTGGATACCTTTTTTCTACAACTGCGCACCATCACCATCTTTAAATAAATTATATTCTATAGTAGCACCGTGAATAGCACATAGCAAAGCATCACCCGACGAGCCCCATCATATGGAGCATACTATCATTAAGAACATAAAGTCCTCGTAAAGCGCAAAAAGAATAGTCTTATCTTTCGCTATTTAATATTCAAGCAGAAACATATACTCACTCCTATGAACGTGAAATGACTAAAATTTAACGCCACAATATTCATGAGGACCGTTGTGGCTCTGATACCACATTGTTGGGGATAAAGATCACTCAAACTCACTCTTACAAATATGAGGAGGAGGACATAAAGAGAACTTGAAGATAATACACAATATTCCTCAAAACTTTATCCTAAATTCATACTAATTCCTTCCCCCCCCCCCCTATTTTACACTATTCTTACACCTTTATATTATGCTTCTAAATAACTCTTAAACAAGTAAGTAAACTACCACTAATCCACTACTTCATAACATATTAGCCCACTACTTGCACTAGCACATAAACTAACGTACTTGTAACTTACACATCACTAACAAGTTACTTAACAACCACTAACATGTCATACTAACCACCACACTAAATAGCTAAATCAACAAAAAGTTGATGGTCCATGCATCTTATTCACAATGCTTTCCTTTGCTGCGATCTAGGATTTCTAGGCTGGGCTGGCGGTGTAGGTGTTCCATATCTTTTAACATTGAGAATCTTTTCCATTCATGCCTGGCTTCTCTATAATGTTCAAATCTAATTGATGAAAGGAATTGTGCCATTGCATATGGAAGGGTAACCTAACGAAGGATCAACCAATACAAGATATGCAAGCATTAAGAATTATAGTTGGAAATAATGCAATATAATTAGGATGTCGTGGAAGTTGATTAACCAACTTAGCTATTGTTTGGAACGCTTTTTGTGGTGAACGAAGCAAATGCTTCAGGATATTTAACCAGTGCTAATAATAGATTATCAATATAATTCACTTGTTTGATTTTATAAGCTCTTTCAACTCCACTTATTTTTACTTTAGAGGAAAATTTAATTTTTAGAGCAGGACATCATATCAACTTGAATATTACGGTATTATATAGTGCAGCCAAACTCAAAACCAAAAAAGGGTTTGAGCAAATTCAACACCGAGGGAATAAGTATTTCCTAGAATCTTGAGATACATATGTGGTCAACAAAGGTACAGCGGAGCAAATACTTAGAACCTTTTTTTAGTAATCATACATAGAATCTGGACATATAGTTCACTACTTTAATTGAAAAAGCTCTTCCAACACCACTTGCTTTTAGTTCCCTAACTCAACACTTAGTGTAGGCGCCCTATTTTTGTAGTTATTATTAAGTAAAAATTAGAGGACTTTGTTATTAATTAGGATGCATTATTGAGTTTAGACCTGGTAACATGACTTAATTAATTAATTTAGTCTAATCCAGTTCAGTGTAGTCAAACTGTTAAGTTTCCAAGTCCTCTGGTCTTGTCCAGATCAATAGTCCAGTCCAGTTGCATGCCCAGTCCAGTGTTGGTCCAGTTAGTGAATTGGCCTAGTCCAGTCCAATTGTATCGGTCCAGTCCAGTGTTTAGAGTAGTTAATTTATTTAGTTTGTCTAGATTGTTTGAGGAAATAACCTATGAATTATCCCTTACGCAAAGATTAAATCAATTAAGTACATGATTAGGAGATGAATTATCTCGAATCAAGTACATTCCATCTACACGATTAGAAATAATTATCGAATTGAGAGTCAGGTAATGCCTCAAACTTTGAGAAAAATATTTCTTTTAATTTATGAGATGAATCGGTCAGTTTTTGACTGATCGGCCGATTAATTGGCTTTTCTCCATCTGCAATTTTATCCAATATTTTGACTTATCTCTAGCCTTGCAGATTGACATAGCCAATCTTATCAGGTTCTACGACCCTAAGCTCTACAAAAGGGGCTTTTGGCCTTCTTTTTAAGGGTCTGAAACTGAAGAGCTTATTCTCTTTAGAGCTTGTATACCATTTCTCTATGGAGTGATATCCTAGCTCTCTTAAGAATTTTATCCATTTAAACTCACCTAAAGATTTTGTTTAGTCTTTACATCGTGGACGATTCAGAGAGTGTCGCTGAGTCTTCACGACAAGCTACTTCAAAAGGTATTTTTAATACCTTTTAGTGCAGAACGTCACTTTAGAGTTATCTCCCAATCTCGTAGTCACATTTTGATTTATAAAAAACAAAAAGAGTCTTTTACATTTCTTTGTCAAATCTAGGCTCAAAATGTAGACTACTTTTCGTTGTGCTAGAGTCGAACTACGGCAGTTTTGATTCTTGTTAGTCCGACCAGATGCGTAACCAATTCGACCCCTGATGTCGAGTTCAAGCCGAAAATATAAAAATGAACTTAAGGTAAGTTTAATTATATTTTTTGCACTATGTGTTTCTAAGGCAATAATCAATAGAAATTGAGTAGAGACTAAAAGGATATTGTCGGTGCCTAGCACCTTCCCGCTACGTAATTTAGTCTCCGAACTCGTCTCTCGATTTTCAATCGACTATTTGCCCTTTTTGACACTTTAGAGTCATTTTAGGGTTTTTCTTATTTTTTTCTCATTTTTCTAATTAAATAAGATTGCAACTCCTTAAATCATTTCTTGTTAGGGATTTTTTTGAGGTGCTTCCCTATACTTAGGAATTAGTGTATCTCTTGCAAAGTAGAGAACCAAAACTTAGGTGTTATCATTAACCAACTTAGCTACTGTATGGACTCCTTTTTCATAGAGAACAAAGATACATCTATATTTGTATCTATATCTATATCCATATCTATACTACTACATAAAAGTTTGGAAAATATGTATAAATCATTTCTAGACAAAATTATCCTTACAAAAATTGTTAATGCCATCACTATCCTTGGCTGTAAAAACTAATCAATGAATGTTAGTTATAGTCCTTGGTAAACACTACATATTTCTTAAAGAATTGTCAGATCCTCTATTTGTCCAAATTAATTAAAAACCTTTGAACTTTTTCAACTTCTATAAGAAAGATGAACGAGTTTGTAGACATGCCGGTGGTAACTACAAAGAAAGTAATCAGTATTTAACAAGCTTAGATTATGAATTACTAGCAATAATTTATGCCTTAGAACATTTCAAAGCCCTTATTAATTTCAAAACATGAATTCTGTATTGGAACAGACTGTGAAGCCATAGTTAGATATAACAAAAACAAAGACTATAGATATACAAATAGATGGTTAAAGTTTATGACATCTTTAAGTAATTATAGACTAGATAAAATTGAATGGCAGCATGTCAAAAGAGTAGATAATTCTATTACTGATTTATTATCCAGAAAGATTTTATCTTACGATAACCCCATACAATTAGCAATAGAATCAGACAAGTTTCTTGTTTATTACAGATGGCATCATCTTCTCAGAGCAGGTTCACTCAAACCACTAGTTTCAGACCTCAACTAAACCAAACTAGCCTGGTATTTCCTTCTCTTTATACTAGCTTTGTTGATAGAGGTAAAAGTAGGATAAATTTTGAAGGTAGCAGTTTAGAAATAATCCACGTAAGATCTAAATTTCAAATTAAAAACCCTAAAATAGGACCTCTTCCTGATGACCAAAAGGTAACATATGATCTCTAACCGGAGACCCATTTTTTCCGGCCAAACTCCCATTTTGGTATCAACAACTTGGAAGAAGTTTATTATATCTGTCGGTACTCCTAGGAGTACACCGGAGACAGGTTTTTTCCGGCCAAACTCCCATTTTGGTATCAACAACTTGGAGTTGCAGTTGCTACAAGGCTACACTTGGAAGAAGTTTCACAAGCCTTGTCAAAAACAAATTCAAAATGGTTTGTTTCGGCTCACTATCCGCGCATAAAATTGTCACACATCCAAATCTTATCCATCTGGAACACCCAATAAGTATCTGCCATGTCAGCATCAAGCATCTATGTGTATCCTTCACTGCCACACTGAGGCCACAAACTCTTTATGTGGTTGTTGACTCTAAGAATTTATATCCCTTTTTCCAATCACTCAACACATCAATAAGGAAAGAGAAACTCACAATCACAGACACAGCCCTTCGATCATCCCTTTGATATCAGCAAATGGCAACTGCTGTGATGACCTCTCTCCCTCAGTTCAATGGGTTGAGACCCAAGACATTGTCAGTTTCCCCAGTGCAAAGCCTGGTCAGTCTCTCTTTTTCCTTTCATTGATAGAACTATATATTCATAACATGCTTTTTTATTGCTTGTATAAATTTTTTGCTTTTTTGGGATTAAAGTATAAGTTCTTGTGAATGTTCTTTTTCATTTTGAGTACCTTCTTATAGGATGTATGTTGGTTTTTCAGGCCAGGTTTTGCCTAATGTTCAAATTCCTTGAGTCCTGTCTTGAACTTGTATAAAAGGCAGAATTGTATAGGATCCTCTGTGGTCCAATCCTCTTTTGCAAATTCCCACTTTCAGTGTACCGATAATTCATCACTTATGCTAGTATAAATAAATCAGTATTGATGTATCTCCAAATGGGAAGATAATTTCCCGGGCTATTAACATTAGTGTGAAAGTAGCTCAAAATATCGCATACTAGAAGTAAGGCTGCATTGTTGGGAGCACGTCTTCGTGCACTGGGCCACCCTTCCCTATCACCGCTACCTATAGAGATGTGTTTTTCTATGAAGGAGTTGATAATGTGCTCTGCATTTAGCCATTTAAGCTCCATAATTATGACTGTAGCTGCAATATTTGTGGTTCGAGGACATTTGTAAAGGTCGCTACAGATGAAGTTGGAGCTGAAATGACCAAAGTAGAGCTCAAATTTCAATTTCCTTTATCTAACTACGATGTTAACTCCTACCTGTATAAGGTTCTTAATATTAGTTTGTTCATCTTGCTAAATTGATATCTTATTATTAGATTCTAGCTTCACTCAATTAAGATCCCAGAATCCTAATGCAAGACTTTATAATATACCGTCTCCTATGGGTAGGATATCAAAGGCTGAACTTAGTGGAAGCAACTTTCACTTTTGTCAGAGCAATGTATAACTATTTGACTCATTAAATAGTACATTGTTTTGGCAAGAGTTTAAGTTGCTTTAGCATTATGTTTAGTGATTACAAAATCAATCAGTATTGGCATGGACCAAACAGGTAACAACTTACAGATGATACATGTGTAGGTCATCGACCTGTTCTCATGAGTTTGAAAACATGAGTGATAGGGTACAATTTTGGATGCAAATAATTACTACAGAGAAGCTTGTTTAGGACTGAAACCAAAATTCAATAGACAATAGTCTAGTGTCACTACCTGGTAAGGCCATCTAAAATTTTGGAAGATCTAATATATTGTCATAACTTAGCATATGAGTCTGAACTCTTATAATGCTTGGTAAATCCTCTTAGTTTGGAAAGACTTGGGTGGAAGTCCTCCTCACCAAGGCCACCCCTATTGCAATAGTAAAAAAGAAGCAAATGTGCAGTTGAATCATACAACTACAAGCATAGAACTTGAGTGTACTTAGAATAAAATGGGTAGCGAAAAAAATATTGGTGCAACAGTTGTACCACAAGTGACAATCGACAGACGAGATGTGACGAGCTGAATATATTGGGGGACAAGTCTTCATATTACTCCCATCTCCTGTCGTCGGTTGTATCACGTCATTTGTTGCTACCAGTGTGCTTGATAGTGACCCGGCTGCTTCCCTCTCAAGATACACGGGGCAGACCATTATCTTTCCAACTATAATTAGCAGCATTTGCTTGACAGTATCGGTACGAAACACTGGGCAATAAAGCTTGTGGCTTAGGTACATGGGTCAAACCCTTTGGAGCTGGTTACAAGAAAAGTTGCCTCATCAGTAAAGAAACAAGCAGCAGTAATATCAAGATGTTAGTCATTCCTATCCTACTCTCTGTCACTAACGAAGCCTCAAAATAGACGAAGTAGAAAAGTTGCATGTCATCTGATCTGAAATCAAGCAATCCAAGGTGCTAAAATCACACAAAAATTAACACTTGTTCTTTTCCTCGAACTGACGAGATTCGTCAATTGAGACACCTTTTCACCATCGAATGGATCAACCCTTCTCAGAAAAATTCTCCAATGTGCAGGTAGCAGTTCAACCAATGAGGCGTAAGGGGAAAGGAGCTTTGGGAGCTCGTTGCGATTTCATGGGCTCATCCACAAATTTGGTAAGCAGTTAATTAGAATGCACTAGTCTTCCATTGGCTCTCATGCACACATTTTGCGACTGAGAATGCTTTGAACTAGCTTTCAAAGGAGAGATTTTATTTAGGCCAATCACTATCCCTCGACTGTTCTTTTTTTCTAGAGTGCATCTTTCAGTTTTGCTTGTAGCAGTTCCTAGTTCTTATACGAAGATAAGTTGTTATTGGACAGATAATGGTGGCTTCAACCAGTCTGATGCTCTTTGCTGGAAGGTTTGGATTGGCTCCATCAGCAAACAGGAAGGCAACTGCAGGATTAAAGCTTGAAGTAAGGGACTCTGGCCTACAGACTGGTGACCCTGCTGGTTTTACCCTTGCAGATACCTTGGCATGTGGGACTGTGGGTCACATTATTGGTGTTGGGGTTGTTCTTGGCCTGAAGAACATTGGTGCCATTTAAAAATGTTTTAACATTCTTGTGTTATAACAATCTGCTGTTCTTATCTATGTAATGTGTATAAATTTCTTGATTTTAGGGACTGGAGTGACATGTGAATGCTAGGCCAACAAAGTTGGATTCCATGAACCTATTCTCATGACCATCAGAAATAGCGGTTTCATGTACTAGAGCAAAAGGGGCTTACATCTTATAATAGCCGCGAGAGAAATGCAACTACGGGATAAAAAACTGGGTATGGCTAAGCCTCTTTTAGAACCCTAAACCCGAAAACTCAACCTTGTTTCTATGACGTGAGTTTTCTCATAAACTTGGTTGGTGCGCCCTTCTTAGTTGTTCATAGTGTGTGCTGTCTATGATGCTATGTTAGCCAAACTGGGATCAAACCACTGCGTCCAAACAGGTTTGTTAAAAGAGGTGAGGTCAAACTCTACACTTTCGCGCCACCCAAGTGGCATCTGCCGTGTTTAGACACTAAGTAGTCACAGTGTTAGCTTCAATCTACACAGCATAAGTCAAACTGTAGACTTTCTCAAGCAGCAAAAGGAAAACCAAGATTTTATTTTGTGGGATCTTTAAAGGCTAGTGTCTCTATGCAGTTCTCCCTGGTTCAAAAACGCAGAATATAAGGTTTCCTCCGGTCTAGGTGTACAGTCCAGTACTGATTGCTAAGCTGGAGATGGAGGGTGCAACTAGCATTAGCTTGTCGTATTGATGTACTGCAATCTTTATGCATTGGTAAGCCATGATCGGGAGGCTGAGCCTTGGGCGATTCTACACGTAATGACCACTATTTTGTGAACTTTTTATGAAGGCACATCCTTTCCCTTCAACAATAGAGAGGAAGTACGAAGGGTTGGAATAGAGAGGAAGCAAAAGGTTGTTGATAGGGTGTATAGAATCACACACACATTTAGTGAATCTACGTACTAACTAAACAACAATACTTCCAACCTGTGAAAATTTTAAAGTGTAATGGAATTACATGATTCAAACAGGATGCCCCAGTGCTCAAGTGCTTCAAGCATGGGTTGAACCTGATTTAGAGATGTGAATCTGCCCACAACTTGCTCTAGAAATCATCACATTTCTCCCACAACGAAGACAAAGTACCAACTTTATTGGAAGCACAAACCTAACAAACCAAAATTTAACATGAGGGATTCGGATGCAACGATTATACTGGAAAAATTGCTGTCCTGAGGTAGATGAACAAATAAAATGAAGTGGTACTGGAAAGGAAAAATGCTCAAGAAACCAAAGCCAAGTGACCCATGCCCTAGCATATTATATCTCACATCACTGAGCAATTGTTGGGGTTCCCATCATTGAAGAAGTCGCAAGGTGGATAGCCCGAATGAGGATAACCCGAAGGTGGCAGTCCATAAGGGTGACCGTAGAAATCAGCGTGTGGCGGACCATAGAAGTCAGCAGATAAAGGCCCTGGATGACCATAGTGGTATGGTGGTGTTGGCCCCATATGCATATGCCTGGATGGTGGTGGTGGTGGTAGGTACCCCATTGGTGTTGGTGGCCCTGGAAGCATGCTCCTGTGCGCCAGTGGTCGACCGTAGGCACCACCGTGCATAGGGTAGCCATGATAAGGGTACTCATAACTATAAGAATAGTCATCGTCATAGTCCTCCATTGGCTTCCTGAAGGTCATCCTCATGGTCCTCTTATGAGTAAGTTCAATTTGTTTCAGTCGTCGAATTTGTGAGACTTGATCCAGCCCCGAGATGTAAGGCCCGTAGGGTTCACCAGCAGGTGCAGGTTCTTCTGGTGGTGGAGCTGGTGGTGCAGCCTCTGGCTTTGGCTTCTTCTTCATAAAGTAATCATTTGAACATATTAGCAGTGTCAACAAGACTCGTAAGTTTCAGTTAATTTGAAATTGAAAGCCATAAAGAAAGATTCAATCTGGATAAAAATCCAAAGGGAATATGACACAAAATATGCAACCACACCCACAAACTCTCTTAATAAAAAAAAAACCAAAAACAAAAAATCAGATTTTGCTCAGTAAGATATAAGTCAGAACTTAGGAAAACCAAGATATAATCTCAGAATAAAAAAATTGCAATAATTGGCAACTATGAGAGGATTTTCTCAGGTCTATTGAAGGAGGAAAAAGAAAAAAGACAAATAAACTAGCAGCAATATATCATGAACATGAACATATACTATCATATACTTATCATGTGTTTGGATTACAGTAAACAAATACCTAACCTTTTAAACCTTTGGGTTAAACTCAATTTCATTAGAGCATGATCCACAATTACTTCGAATGACACTATACGCATGTTTCTTACGATCTACATAATAAACTGAACGTGACTGATGAACATAAAACTTAAACCAGAAACATCAATCACGGCCTTCAATATGCATAAAAACAAAAACGCTGCCTTGGCCACGGCCACAACAAGGTAGCCATGGCCAAGCAAGGCCAGGTGAACAAAAAAAAATGGAATTTAAAGAACTGAATACATACCTTGGGAGCAAACACAGAGAAGTCCATTTGAGAGAACCTTTGGAACCCTACAGGCACTACCGCCTTGCTGCTTGATGACTAAGGCTTGATGCCCAGAAGAGGTTTAGAGTTTTCCTAGGGATAGCCTTTATATACAGGTTGTACACGATAAATTAGATGTGTCAATAATTTAATTATGACGTCATCATTCTTATTTATGGAAAGAACAGCCTATATACCAGCTGCTAAAAGAGAAAAAAAAATTGCGAGAAAAGTAATTTACAGGGTGGTAAACTCAAGATTGACTAGTTAATTGATTCCTACGCGTGATCAATAAATCTTCCTCGGGAAATCATTAATTATAAACTTCAGTTCAAGCAATTTGAAATTAATTATAAACTTATGGCCAAAACGCTAAGAAAATATTTTGCGAATTACCATAAATGTCTGGGATATTTGATGAGTCACGTTGAGTTGGCTAGTAATTACCTTGTTCAACGTCTTCAATGCTCATTTATTTTATTACTAGCCAAAGGACCGTGTAACGTACGGGACGTTCTCTAATTTCTCAAATATTATTTAATTTTTATTTCTTTAGATACTTTACAACTGTTAATTTTCCTAACTTTCTCAAAATATTTTTTAAAATGTGTTTTTATAGATTATTTATAACTGTTATTGTTTCAATTGTAGGCAAAAAATTTACTACATAAAAGATTGCATTTGAATAGAACTTTTAAATAATTAGCATTATAAAAGCATAACTTAGTAACAAAGATAGAATGCACGATTTAATATGATCAATTTTTACTCACAAATAAGATGTGAACATTATAATTAAAAGAAAATCGTTAGGATACCTTTTCATTAACGTTTTGCGACGACATATGAAAACAATCTCGTATCACTATTTAACTAAATTTAAACTTTTTAGTTTAATATTTAGAGTATTGTAGATATAATCGCTAGTATGTATCAATGATATATCTGGAATCAATATGATTAAAAATAAAGTCAGTTATTTGTACCATCACTTTCAATTTTTTGTGAATTTAATCTAGTAAGGAGTGTTATAACTTATTTACTGGTGTGTATATGAACCTTAATCTTTCTATAAACATAAATGTCAAATTTACTCACCTTCTTTCTTCATGAAAAACTCTTTGTGTGTGTTATTTGTCACGTGCATAATGAAAAGGAAAAATAACATTGAAAGTATTTCTATTTATACATAACTTATTAAAGTTTTGCTAACATGACTTAATGAAAATACTATTAAAATATTAGATTAGTGTAGTCAGGGGCTAGAAAGTGGTTAACCACAAAGATATCGTCTTGCCTGATTAACAAAACTTTAAGGAATCAAAAGGTGGAACCAAAATCAAAATCGCGTAGTCAGGGCTAGAAAGTGGTTAACCACAAAAAACTTCGTCTTGCCTAATTAACAAAACTTTAAGGAATCAAAATGTGGGACCAAAATCAAAATCGGAAGATAAAAGTCATTCTAGGAAAAAAAATTTACTGCTTCTAGTCCTGGATATAGTTTATGTACCTTCAAGTTACTGGTAGAACTAACATAAAATCATTATGTTTTAATTTAAGTTCATCGTTTGTCTGCTTAAGATCCTCGGCGTAACCCGTCCATAAATACTATACTAACACTACCTTCAAATACTTTAGCGCTGTCATTCCCGCTACAAATGCTGTTACCTTCATCATAGTCTTAACTTTTGCTCGTTAGTACACTTTCATGTTTCTATCGTCAGCTTTTTTAGATTCATCACTTGTTCAATTCATATTTAGATCATAACTTATCAATTTAGTACTATAATGTACATTAATATTATCTTGAAACACCTTAGTGCTATCACTGCAATAACAACTATCACCTCTTGCACTACCACCATTTAGTTATGGCTATCACCACCAAAAGCATCAGCATACTACACGCCAACACCGCTACAACTACATGTTGTCACTACATAATCCAAATCTCACTACCAACACTCCAATTCTATCACAATAATTTCACCACATGGCTGATCACTCCCATAATTGCATATATTACCACCCTCACACTCTCACATCTAGCACCGGCATTTCAGTTATACCATTACCACCCTGGGCCACCCAGGCTTCTCCCTTTTTTGTATTGTTTATGAAGGATAAATGATTCTTATAACTAATTTATCTTTTCGTCTCTTATATCCGACAAACTTATTCTCAGCTTGTCACAAATTATTCTTCAATTGATTTTAATTTTTCTTAGAGATCCAATATAATTGGTTCTGAATATTTTGTTCATATTGTGCGTAACATGTTAGATATTAAGAAGATTGGTGCAAAAGACGAAAGTTACAATAAAGCTTATGAAAAAATAGGATTTCTTTAAAAAGAAAAAAAACACCAAAACAAATATGATGATGTTTTGCATAACTAAAAGAGGTAAAAAGGAAAATATACGCTATGAAAAGCTTACCTTTTAATTTGTAAAGATTAATCATTAATTTCATACATGATTTTCCTTGTATACATTTGCCAGATTTTATTTTTATATTTGCGAGATTTTATTTTATTTATTTTAAGTGTTTTTAAGAAGTCAGTAGTCCAAATTGAAGCCTTTTTGGATTATGTAGAACTTTAAAAGAAGTGGATTTGTTTTTTTATTTTTTTTTATTTTATAAAATTTACAAAAGTCAGGCCAATGATCATACTAAAGAATTAGTAAGTAAGGTATGATTTTCATATTTTACAATTTTGAGATTGTATTTTGTTATTTTAAATTACTTTTGAGGTTTTAATAATCAAAACTAAGGCCTAATGCATAAGTATATTGATTAAGTAGAGTTTTAGAAGGTGTATAATTAGTTTCTTAATTTTATAAAGTTTAAAAATATTGCATAAATTATACCTACGATTTTTTTAATAATAAATTATAGTAAAGAGTTAAATAAAGTAGAAAAAAAAAAATACCAAAATAAATAGGATTCTTGAATTTTATATAACTAATTTAAAAGAGTTGGATTCTAAATAAAGAGACTAACTAAATTAGGAGACTACCGCATGTAAAGTTGAAACTTACGTGGTAGAAGGAGAAGATTCTTAAAAAGTCTTACTTCTCGCAAAAATAGAGTTCGAAAAATCTTACATGTTGCAATTTGAAGCAACGGTTTTAGCTTATATATATATGTGTGTGTGTGTGTGTGTGTGGGGGGGGGGGGGGGGGGAGAGCTGATCCGTTGAGAGCGCTAGCAAAATAGGAGATTTTGCTAGCGCGATCTGGCCGTCCATCCTAAAAGATGGACGGCCCAGATCTTTTTTTTTCAAAAGCTGTCAGTCGTTCGCTACATAGTGTAGCGGACGGACCTTTTTACCATATTGCCCCTCCTCCCTCATCCGCTATACTATAAGCGGATAACTTTTTTGGCCTGACACGTGACAATGAAAAAGTCATCCTCTACACAGTGTAGCGGACGACTTTTGGCCTGACACGACTAACACAATTCCATTAATTTCTGTACCTTTATTTCTGCACATGTCAATGTTGTCGCCAACTGTCCGCTACACAGTATCGCGGACAGTATTGCTATTCCCAAAAGATTCTCAGCTCTTTCAGCACAATTTTCTTCTCCTTCAGACTCGCTTCCATTTTCAGCTCCCTTCAGCTTCAAGTAACACTTGCTTCAAGCTTCACTCAAGCAAGATAAGTTTGTGAGTGGTAAAGTTTTCTTTATGGATTGATTAGTAAAGTATAATTTTTTTGTTTGGAAAAAGAAGTATAAATTTTTTGTGATGTTCTAGAAATTTGTCACTTTATTCATCAATTTGTGATGTTCTACACATGATGTCACTCTAGATTTTTTGTGATGTTCTAGACATGATGTTCATAAAAAAGGTATAAATTGTTAACTTTAAACAAATTCATTATAGTTAAATTTAATTTTTTGAGGTTCGCTAACTTCAAAAAATTTATCCTATTTAAATTCGAATTTTTGAAGATATGTTTGTTGTATTTTGGCATGATGAATTTATCTATTTATCTTAGTAATTTTAATTTGTTATGTTCAATAAATTAATAATTGTTAATTTGGAGACTTTTAAGATTATGTATATGGTATATTTGTCATCCTAAATTGGTCTATTTGCCAAGGTAATTTTGAGGTAATATTTTCAGTTAGAAATGTCATTTGATTGTTAAGCGTAGTCTATTTCTACACAGGTCTTGTTTCACAATGTCTGATTTCGTGTCGAGCTCCAACGCCCCTGTAGATGCTAGTGATCCGTATCTAGGATGAACGTTTCAAACATTGGAAGAAGCTGAAGAATGTTTTCGAGCGTATTCATTGAGGGTTGGTTTTGGCATTAGAATAAAGACTACAAGAACAAGCAACGTAACAAAAAAGATATGCTCTCGCTTATACGAGTGTCATAGGGGCAGAAACCCACTGCAAAATGAGACACGCGTAGGCAATGATGACAGTGATGAATAAATAGGATATTCGCGTAGAAGACGGGACTGCTTTGAGCGCACAAATTGCCAGGTCAAGATGTTCGTAAGCTATAAACCTAAGCAAGATCATTGGCTTATTACCAGCCTGGAACTGGCACACAATCACCCGTTAGTAACCCCTTCTAAGGTGAGTCAGATGCATCAACACAAGAAGATGGGTAAGGTCGCGAGGAGCCTAATTCACACAATGAGCAATGCGCGGATAGGACCTACTGAGATTGTTAATGTTCTTGCTGAACAGGCTGGGGGAATTCAAAATTTAAACTTTAACACGACAGACGTTCGTAACGCGGTCCGAACCCATAGACGAGCCGCGTATGACCTCAATGATGCTCAATCCACAATGAGCCTATTGAAACGGATGCAGATGGAGGACCCGCAGTTTACCTTCGATTATAAACTTGACGACGAGCATCGAGTTAGTACAATTTTTTGGGTCGACGGTCGTTCGAGGCTAGCTTATAAGCATTTTGGGGATGTCGTGACAAGTACTCGATGTCGTTCGCTCCTTTCACGGGCGTCAATCATCATTATCACTCCATCCTGTTCGGGTTCGCCTTGTTAAGGGACGAGAGCGAGGGTTCTTTTGTATGGTTGTTTAGGACGTGGCTGGAAGCAATGAACTTCAAAGCACCCAAAGTTATCATCACCGATCAAGATTTGGCAATGAAGAAGGCTATTGCTACCGTCTTCCCAGACACTCGACACAACTTGTGCACTTGGCACATAAGCAACAAATACCCTGAACGTCTGCATCACGTGTACGCAAAGTATCCAGACTTTAAACAGGATTTTGACAAATGCGTTAACAAGTCATTAACGATTGAGGAATTCGAGGAGAGGTGGGAAAAGCTTGTTCGGGATTACTCATTGCAAGACAACGAGTGGCTCCAGCACTTGTACGAGCGCAAAGAGCAATGGATTGGCGTTTACACGAGGAGGTATTTTTCTGCGGGCATGAAAACGACGGGCAGGAGTGAATCTATGAATGCCACGTTCGATAGTTATGTGGGTACAGCTACCAATTTGAAGATTTTCGTCACATCCGCACAAAAAGTGGTTGCTTCGTTATTCGTAAAAGAAAGGGCTGCAGACTTTGCAACCACGTACAAACAAAGGAGAAGGTTGCTTGAGACCCCGCTGGAGCTGAACGGTGCCAAAGTCTATACGAAGGAGATCTTCTTGCTATACCAAGTAGAGCTGCAAAAATCGGGACGATACAGTATAAACAAGGTGGCAGAAATGTCTACGCGTGAGTACAAGGTTTATTCGCTCGTGAATGACCTCGTCCCTGAGAAGCTGCGCAGAATTTATACGGTGAGCCATGACACATTGACGGATTCGGTGACATGTGTTTGCAAGAAGTTTGAGTTCCATGGCATCCTGTGTAGACACATTCTGCGGTTTTTCACCCAGAAGAATATCAGGACAATCCCCGATAAATATGTCCTGCCACGGTGGACGAAAGGTGCAAACAGGTTGCACGGTACCATTGCCTTTCTGGAGCACCCGTATACTGACTTTGAAGAATCAGAGACGTTGCGGTATAATCATCTGGTGACAATGTTCACCCGTTTGTCCGTAAAAGGTGCTGCTACAATGGCTGGATATAAACATCTCCTCGAGGTAGCTCAGCAGCAAGAGCCCATCGTCGACCAGTTGGAAGCAGCTTCAGTCAGCAATGCGGTTGACACTGAGCCTACAACGGGATCAGAAGATGACGAGCCGGGGGAGGAAGACGACAATGATATCCGGCCTTTGGATCCAATTATATCGCAAACGAAAGGCCGCAAGAGATCTACGCGGATGAAGAGCTCTATTGAACAGGCAACTCAACCTAAAAAGCTGAGAAGGTGTGCATTGTGCAACAAAATGACCGACCATGACAAGCAGAACCATTACAAGGCACTGGGGATAAGTCCAGGGGTTTGCAAGACGAGGAAGAAGATGACGACGCCGAAGATGAGGAAGAAGCAGCTGCAGTGGACCTTTAGTTTTTTGTATAAGCCATCAAACATGTTTGACATTTGTAATAATACGTAATATTTTTTTGATGAGATTATCTTTCTACCGAAGACCAGAAGGTTATTCTGATGGACCTATTAGAGTCGCCATCAAATCTAACATTAGGTTTTTTTTATTTGCCCCGTCCGCTACATAATGTATCGGACGGCGCTGTAGAGTCTTCAAACTCCAACACTTAGAAATGTTTTTATTTTTTGAAGTTCTAGAATGTCCGCTACACAATCTAACGAACAGAGTTGCAGGGTCTTTAAACTCCAACACTTAGAAATTGTTTGGGTTGCTTTATGTCCGCTACACAATTTAGCGGACGGCGCTACAGAGTCTTAAAACTCCAACACTTAGAAATTTTTTGGAGTTCTTTATGTCCGCTACACAATCATGCAGACGGTGCTCTTATTCAATGTAGTCCGCTAGACAATTAACGGATGGAGCCTCATTCAAAAACTCTTGGTATTCTTTGTGTTTGCTAAACAATGTAGCGGATGTCAAAGTGCTTTTAAATATTAATCAGATCGGTCATTCTTCTTCTCCCGTTTCTCTATCTATCTAGAACATCTCACCCACCCGTAACCCCCTCTACGGCGACCCACATTTCTTGCGACACCACTGTCCTCCCCCGACGCTGCGCTACCTCCAGCGACAGCCCCATCCTCCCCTCAATGCCGCGACGCCTCCAGTGACATCCCCGTCCTCCCTCCGGCGACAGATCCGTCCTGATGGCTTCTAATTCGGTGAACATGGACGTTTCAGTCAGCAGACACTTCTTCAAGGTCATGATGCCTGGTTTTCATACAGAACTTGTAGGCCATCCCTCTTTCTCTGTGTTTTCATGTGCGCTAAAAGTTTTATCTTAGGTTGAAAACTTACCTGTCTTACTGTATTATGAATATGTTAGGCCATACCGGTAGCCTTTTGCAGATTGCTTACCACAACGAGATCAAACGAAGCAACTTTAACCAGCCGCAAGGGGTCATGGCTTGTTAAAATCAAGAATAAGCGCGGCCAAGAGGAAATTTGTTTCGAAGAGGGTTAGAACAACTTCTTGCAGCAGCATGACCTCAATGAAGGGGACCTTGTAATCTTTGAACACAAGGGGCATATGTGTTTTCAAGTGCTGGTGTTTGATCAAAGCACTTGTGAAATAGCTTTCCCCAATGTTGAACAATTTTCTGTTAAACCCTGAATAAAATTAATCTCATTTTGAACAATTTTGTGTTATTTGAATTTGTTTGATAATTTTAGCTTCTTAATTGTGCATATGAGAATTATGATTATTGATCGCTGATTTTTGGTTAGGTCGTTAATTGATATTTTTTACTGTTAATTTTGCATTTGAGATATTGAGATTGTTGATTCCGACGCTAAAACATTTTTTCCGTCGCTAATTTCATAAAAAAAAATTGAAATATGTAAAACATATTTGGCAACGGAAAATCTATCGCTAAATGCCCGCTTTAATAAACACCATCTAGTACATTATGTCATACACGTCCGCTACTACATTGTGTAGCAAACAGCGCAGCAGAAACTCTCAACCTAAATGCCTAAAAAAAAATTTGGGCATGGATGTCCGCTACACTATGTAGCAGATGGCACAGCAGAAACTCTGAACTTCAACACTTAGAAATTTTTTAGGTCTATGGATGTCCACTACTAGCGGACGGCGCAGCACAAACTCTCACCTTCAACACTTAGAAATTTTTTGAGTCTATAGACGTCCGCTACACTGTGTAGCGGATGGGGCAGCACAAACTCTCACCTTCAACACTTAAAATTTTGTTGGGTCTATGGACGTCTGCTGCACTATATAGCGGACGCAACACAAACTCTCACCTTCAACACTTAGAAATTTTTTAAGTCTATGGACGTCCACTGCACTGTGTAGCAGACGGCTCAGTAGAAACTCACACTTTCAACACTTAGAAATTTTTTGGGTCCATGGATGTCTGTTACACTGTGTAGCGGATGGTGCAGCAGAAACTCTCACCTTCAACACTTAGGAATTTTTTGGGTCTATGGACAACCGCTGCACTGTGTAGCGGACGGCTCAGCAGAAACTCACACCTTCAACACTTAGAAATTTTTTAGGTCTATGGACGTCCGCTACACAGTGTAGCAGACGGCACAGTAGAAACTCTCAACTTCAACACTTAGAAATCTTTTTGGTTTATGGAAGTCCGCTGCACTGTGTAGCGGACGGCGCAGTAGAAACTCTTAGGTCCGCTACACTGTGTAGCGGACGCTGCAACAAAGAATTTATTGGACTTTCCCCCATTTTGTTTCCCACCATTCAATCATTCTCAATTAGAGCAAATCAACTCAAATCAGTCAAATCAATCATCTTCAAGACAAATGAACTGATCTCAACACAAATCAAATTAAAATAATCAAGATTTATTTAAAAAAAAAACTGTTCTAATGGTACAATGTCAACTAAGGTCCTCATGTTGAGCAGGATTCTCGTCCTTAGATGGATTTTCAATAAATCTAACCTCTCTAGGCTGGCCTTTCATAATTTGCCAAGCTATTCTATATCTAAAGCCTTCTACGCATTCTTGACTCCAGACGGCTGCCCTGAGGCACAAAATAGATTCTGGGAAAAACAAAAAACAGCATAAGACACGAGTTAACATTTACAATTGGCAAGTTACAATAAGCATTAAACAACAATCGTAAGATTACCATAGCATCCAAGTGGGCTTTTTACATCCGCAATACAGGCATGTGGATGGTATCGTCATGGAGACTGTCGATGACTGATACGACTTTTTGTGTTGGTTCATAGCAAACCAAGTATCAGTGGCTTTCCCCTAAAAATGGGATTAGAAACACGTGGGCAACCCTTGCGCTCACTGGACTATCCCTAGTAAGATATGCTCGTAGGTTAGCAGACGGTCTCCACTGGCTCAACTTTTTCTTCTCCCTTTGTTCAACCCACTCATGCCATTCAGATACTAGGAGGCTATGAAAAAAAGCATCCACCAAAAAGACGCCCGAATACTCGTTCAGCCGATCCCGACCCCTTTCCTTTAGAATCTCCACGTAGGTAGAGATGACACCGTTGCCTAACCAACTCCCCGGAGCCAGGGAGGACATTTCTCCCCACGAGCAACAATAATCCATGCCCTCCGATGATCCACATTATACGACGCTTTGTCTCGGGGGGGCCCGCTAAAATAATGCTCTTGGATTATTTGGCATTTATGCGGCTTTAGGGGCTTCAATGAATGCCTTGCACTCCTTTGGGGGGGGGGGTCGACCGGGAGATATTGCCCTCCTTCGGCAACAGATGATTCAGCCCACGGGACAATGGGCAGTGTCTCGGATAGACTGATGTTTCCAAAACCCCAGTCCTGCGTGACTTGACTCTGAGAAAGGGGTTGGGTTCCGAGTCCAGAAGCAAAGAGAACGAGGGCGCACTGTACTATTCCCACGGCGCTTAAGCCTGGCCCATGGTGCTTGGTAGTCCCCAATCACCACTCATTCACAGTACAGAGGGACCACCTTATCCCTGGCTCACCCCCGAAGTATGTCCCGAAGGATCACCGTATCCCTAGCTCACATAAGGGGGCTGCCACCCTAGATAACCCATTCCCGGGCTAATGCCCGAAGGCTGTCCTGATGCTTGGCGCAAAAAATTCTCGCAGCCTGTTGGCGAAGCTCTTCGCCCATTGCATCCACCAGATCCTTTCGTTCGCTCAACTTTTGGAAGAAGGCGAACGAGGCATTAACCTACATCCAAAGAGATAATAAATAAGTAACTTCATACACACACTTAGAATCATCAAATTCAATTAAAAGCACTCGTTGGGCAACTTACGAGCTCGCATGCCATACGCTCATCGATCTGACCTTTAGGGTGGTACTTCTCCCCGCGTTCAAACCTTACTGGGGCTACTCTCCTCCGGGTGATGCGGTAGCACCACTCATTGTACTGTTTGATGCTGATCACGGGGTCAGGCTCCGACACAATGGCCGCCAGCGCGTCCTGCCAGGAATTCCAAACCTCAATTTCTCGTGCGCACAAGTCATGCGCATTCACCTTGCCAAACCGTTCGACACCCGGTGGGTTCCTGTTAAGCCTCATATCCGGCGCATCGGCTGGCAACCCCTGCAGGCAGTCAAAATGACGCACAGCGCGATCTGGCAGCTGCCACTCTGTAACCTCGAAGTGGATCAGGGGTGTGCGTTGCAACCCGAAAAGCGTGAAGACGAACAACTCTCCCACCCGTCGCGCCAAACGTTTGTACGGTGCCCATTGCATCTGGCCCAGAGATACCGAGTCGAGCTCCCCCCGATAGTACGTAATGTTGTGATGGGGATCGTCTCTCCTCAGGTAGTGGCTGTCCTTCCAGCTGTACTCCCAGGCGCACAACCGAGGACCAATAGCGAGAGACATGCACATATAGCTTTGGAGTCGGGCCTCGTTGCCTTGTGCAATGCTCGGTACAGGTACGCAAGAGTTGCTACTCCCCAGGCATAATCCCCAACCTCCAGCAGGTTACCCAACAACGGTAAATATTTGACGCTGACCTTATTCTTCAACGTTGTTGGGAACATAATTGCCCCCATCACCCACAAAAAGGAAAGCTTGTGTGTACAGCACAACATCTAATCCGTGTAGTTATCCGGCAGAACCTTGTAGGTATCTACCAACCACTTCAACTTGATACCACCAGTGCTAAATTGATCCTGGGGTATCGAAGTAAAGAAGTCCCTAGCGGTTCTCTTATTCGTTGCTTCCGACGGAGGAGCTATTACCGGCAGCCCAGTCACCGGCAACCCTAAGATGAACCCTACATCTTCTAGGGTAATTGTCATCTCTCCGAGAGGGAAGTGAAACGTATTCGTTTTACTTCTCCACCTTTCAACAAGGGCACCTATTAAGTGCTGGTCAAGGTGTTGAAAGATCTGCCCATGTGTGAAAATCCCAAACCCAATCCAACGCAGTAATCTTTTCTGGTATTTGTTCAATTTCTAGGTTTTGAAATTATCAGATACTTCTACTGTGTTGAGAAGTGCTCTTTCCTACGAATTAATAAATATAATTTAAGCAAAACAAATGGTATACAACGTTCGTAAGAATAAGAAAGTTGATAAAATAAGTATCTTACTCCACCATCCCATATGAGCGTACTGATATGGTTTGCTTGGTCGTATAATACGGAGGGATCTTCTGGTCCAGGGTTAAAATCCATTTTTTGCAACTGAAATTATGGAAAAAACGGCAAGGTTGGAAGCATAAACATTCTCAAACATACAACGCTAGCACATGCAACACTAGCATGTGCTCACATAAGTTCACATGATGTATATATGTATGTACATACATACATACAAACAGACACGGAATCTGATTTTACAAGTGAAATCACATGAACAAATAATACGTAATACGCAATACACATATTATATATGTGTGTACATAAATTGACAAACGCTAGCACAATCCAGCGCATACATATTCAAAACCATGCACAAGCCGCAATACTCATAACAACTCTAGATTATGAACAAATAAAGGATTGGTTTGTGAACTTACGTGATTGATGAGACGATTAAAGGACTTCTTGGGAAGAAATTGCGCAGATCTACTTGCCAACGCCGCTAAAAAAATTGTGAGAAGAAAGAATGAATAAGAGTTTCGAAGAAGGTTTGTATATGGGTTAAGTCTGCTACATAGTATAGAGGACAGTAAAAACCGTAAAGTTGTCCGCTTCACAGTATCGCGGACGGTGGGATGAGGACAAAGCAATAGTCCTGTCGCCCCAAGACTAGTGTGACAACTGTCAGGGGGGTTGTGGATGACTTGACCAAAAGTCGTCCACTACACTGTGTAGCGGACGACTGTTTCACTGTCACATGTCAGGCCAAAAAAGTTATCCGCTTACGGTATAGCAGACGAGGGAGGAGGGGCAATATGGTAAAAAGGTCCATCCTCTACACTATGTAGCGGACAACTGATAGCTTTTGAAAAAAAAAGATATGGGCCGTCCATCCTTTCGGGATGGACGGCCAGATCGCGCTAGCAAAATCTCCTCTTTTGCTAACGCTCTCAATGGATCAGCTCCTTATATATATTCTTAAGAAAACTTTTTTAGAAATCAGAAAAAGATAAAAGCAAAAAGAATCGGACATCAAATGAAATAAAACCTTTTTATGCATTACCCTATATCAGACCAGTTATAATATGTTTACAACCATAAACTTTATTATAGCTGGTCTTTTATATTTTTGTTTGGATGAATAAAATTAAACTGTCAGCGACTTTAATCTTTTTTAAGGTTTCATGACTTATAACATGATTGCACTCTCCTTCTTAGAAAGTAAGCTATAAAGTCTTCTTTCGAAACAGTGATTGTAGCGTCGTTATCATCAGTCTTCGATTGATTTACTTCTGTATATATCATGTTTCCGTACATAACAATTTCGTTTTATGCATCCGTATTTGTCATAATAGTAGCACTTTCATCTTTCTCCATACTGAAACTTGCCTCTGAATCTACTTCCAGATCTGCCTCTGAATTTGTCAGGGCTTCGGTTGTTACTTCTGCGTCTCTTTTCAGTAATAAGTGACAGCGGCTCCGTCTTCTTCATTTTCTCTTAAAATAAGAGAAATAAAGTAACATCATGTAGAAAGAGAGTATTCTTGCCATATAATAAGGTAGTAACCAAATTATCATAGGAAGTGGGTAACGATGCTAGGAAAGCCAATGCTTTACCCTCCTCTTCAATCTTCACCTCAATATTTGCCAATCGAGTGATTTTACCATTGAAGATATTTAAGTGCATCAAAACATTCATATCTTCATCCATCTACAATACGTACAGGTTTATTTTCAAATAAAGCTTATGTGTCATGTTTTTAGCCATGTACAAGCTTTCCAGCTTTCTCCAAATTTCAACAATTTTATGAACATCGTTCACGTTATTCAAAAACTTCATCTGACAAATTAAGTCGGATCGAGCTACCCATCTTCTCGCCCATGTCTTCTCAATCTTCACTTTTAAGATTGTGTGGCTTTTTTTCTTGCAGTACCCGGTATACACCTTCTGGAATAAGAAGATCTCCCATTCTCCTTGCCAGAGGGAGAAACCATCATGACTGTTGAATTTCTCAACACCGTATGTTGGACCGATCATCTTTATCAATATTTCAAAAATGATAAAGTTGACACATCAAAGCTCTTGATACCAGTTGTTGGGATTTAAACTACTGTAACAGATAAAACTAACACATCAGGAAAAAGGGAAAATATAAAACTGTCACACACGAAACATATAGACATGGATATTTAGCGTGGTTCCACCTCATGCCTACGTCCATGTGAAGATAGCGAGAATATCATAAAGTGAAGAAGTTATAAATGGACTTTCACTCAGTCACTCAAACTTAGGGATGACAATGGGGCGGGTCGGATGCGGATCTTCTAAGATCCGTACCCTCCCCGGTATTACTGAAACCCCACCCCGCTACCGACACTACAAAAAAAAAAAAGGAGTTTAGGCAATACCTAAAAAGTGTCGTCAATGATTGTAAAAGTGTCGTAAAGAAATTTTCTGACACTTCACTAATGCATTTCCTAAGTGTCGCAAAATCCTCCTTATGGAATTTCCCGACACTTTTAATACATGTTGGCGGTTAACTAGTGACCCTTATTTACGATATTTAGAAGTGCCTCTTATCGTATCCATGACTCGACTTAATTTGTGACACTGACATGAAAATGTCAATAAATTAGCGTCACTTCAGTACAAGTGCCAAAAATGTTTGATGGCATTATCTTGTAAGTGTCGTTTCTATTTAAAGCACTTTTCATTAAGTGTCGCTAAAATTTAACCAGAAAATTTATAAACCATCAAAAATCAATCTGGCATTTTGTAGAAAGGCATTGACCTAATTTATAATAGTGAGAACAACCAAGTCACTTTAGCGAGCAAATAAAGTAATCAAAAGAACCAACCACAATCTAATTTCATTCAACCACAACACATACCCAACATTCAAATCTATATACTACCATAACCTTCAAGAGATTATTGTTTCCAATAACATACAAATTAAATTTGTTAACTAAAAGGAACCTAAAGAGTTCATCTCATCTAAAACCTTAACATAGAGCATATTGATTCTTTTAAGTCCCACAAAAGCATTGATTGTCTTCCAGCATGTAAACTAAACCTGCAAAAAAGAAGGGAAAAAATGACCAGTAAAATTGTTATTAAGTTAGGCATAACATAAGCAAGAAAAACCAAGAAACTAGTTTGCAAAAAAAACGTACCATGACCTCCCCTTGATTCTTGCATCTTACTTTGTAGATGCTTTTAAGCGACAAAAATCTTCTTTGCCTTTTTATGTTGAAGAACCTGAATAAGAAGATGATAAGCAACCATTATCTCCACAACAGAAAGACAAAATTAGATTATAAGCAGCCATATACTTGGGTAAATATCATTTGCTAGTTCTTTACCTATTCATTCATGTAGATTTTACATTTTAGCAATCAGCTTAAGGGAGGCTCCAAGGGAGAGGCCATGAACCTTGTTTTTCTTGATGGTATATCTTCTGTTGAGTGGATGTAAGGTTCTTCGACTGTGCAAAAACAAAACCCACTAACATAGCATAAGGTACAAAGAACAGAAGCTATATCTGATTTGCAGTGAGCCATTTGCAAATCTCAACTGTCTAGGGACTCTGCAGGCTTCATTTAATGCACCTAATTTGCTTGTCCGAACGTAATGAAGTGATTATCGGTCGAAGCCATCTGTGCCCCAAAAAGGAATTCAATAAGTTTAATACGAAAGCAGGAACATCAAATGCATCTAGTGGCTTTAATATACTTGCCAGCAAGGAAAGTTTTGTCCAAGGTACACAAACTTTTGCTGTGTTTTGCAATATTATGCTTTTCAGATGTAGTTTCTATGTAAACACTAAGTATAGAGGTCACATACAGAAAGAAGGGAGCATTGTCATCAAGAACTCTTTATGCAGTCTAGTATTATGAAATTGATATTTGCTTTGGGCAGTAATATCACATGTTGGGACAGCCTAAATGAAGAAGCTGTAACGTCCAAATATATAGTAGCATACTATCTTGTCCATGGGAAAGAAAGTCTCCAGGATTCTTTAAATCACTTCCACAACTCTATTTCACTGGTACCTATCAATTTATAAACCTGCATTCTACATAAGATCATCTAAAAGAAATTGGGTCTGTAACTCCAAGTTGGTAATAAAAACTTCCTACAAAAATACATGAAAACCTACATAGTTGAGTGGATTTAAGAACATTGCAATGATAAGGCTGTAAATAAGTTGAGCTGAGTTGACTTTAGGATTGTTCAAGCTTGGTTCGCTAATCTTACTGAACTGCAGATTGTGTGCTCAAGCTTGACTTGTTTATGTCTCAATCCAATCTTAAACTATCCTGAGCTTTAGTTGTTATTAATTAAGTGACAAGCTTCAAAAATAGTTCATAATTGACACCAATCAAAAAAATTTCAAGCTTCGTTTATATATCTCGCAAACCAATCTTTAACGAGCTCCTAAGCGAGCAAACATGATCCGAGTTCGAGTAGTTTGGTTCAATTTACAGCCACAAAGTGCTTTATAGTGACGAGAATATATTTCTCAGGTCCTAAATTTTGCTAATAAATATTTTCCATAAGAAAGGATTAAGTTCCCTAAAAGGATAGACGACATTTGTTAGACAACAATGTTGTGATTCTTGAAGGGCGATGAAGTCTTTACTGGTCTTATTCACCTTTTAAGCCTTACTCACCTCTATAAACTCTATGAAGAACTGCTAGTCAAAAAACATCACGTTTTGAAAAGTAATGCTACATAAATTTTAATTCTCCTACTAAGATACAAACCAAATTAAAGTGGCTCAGGGAGAAACTAATCTTGCACCACGAAAAAAATGCGGCAATGTGGTTCAGAAAAATCATCCCCAGGAGTACTATGAACCAAAAATTGGGACCTCAATCTGAATTTTTCTTCAAAAATTCCACCTCCAATGACCACGGTACAATGTCCAAGGATCACTGCATGCAAGCTTAACAGCTCACTCACATTCCTACTTAAACTAGATAACTTACAAGCACCATCTAACAACTACGCCACAAACATAACTAGTTATCCCATGGGAGATTAAAAATGTTACTGCGCCAGAATTTATTTATCAGCATGGCTTTTCAAAGCTGGAATACACAGCACCATGTAAACCTTTCTATACCAAGAATACATGCACTACAATCCTCACAGAAAAAAGCTAACTTAATATCAAAAGGCGTACCAGGGTAACTCAGTTTTCCATCACAATTCTTCGGATGTTCCAAATATAGCACCTAAAATATGGTAACCTGAAATAGCTTTTCAGTGTTCGTCAAATACCCAAATACCCAGATACCGAAACCCAATTAAAACACGAAAAAACCATTGAAAATAAAATTGACATAAAAATATACAAAATTAGTACTATTAAAAAGCACTTTTAAGATACCATCCATTAGTCAACTGTCAATTCCAAAAATGCCAGATAGAGGTATTTAGGGTTTAGAAAGAGACAACGAAAGAGATTAGAAAGACGTGGGAGAAATAGATAGAGAAAGAATTAGGGATTCAAAAGGACATCTAGGGTTGATACCTCTCATTGAAAGTCAAGAGTCCATGAAGAGCAAAGCGCAAGCACGATCCAGCTTTGAGAGAGATACCGCGGGGGAAGGGTGAAAAACGGGTAATCTGAGCCGCCGACTCATAGGTAATGGGTTGGTTAAGAAGTGGTCTCTTGTGGGGATTGGAATCATTGGATATTTAACAGGATTTCTGCTCATCCACAGAAAGGAGATTTTCGTTCTCGGAGGCTTTTCGTGGAAAAATTCTTGAACTGTTTTGACTGGAGATTTCAGAGAGGAGAGTGGCTGGTTGGGGGGTGGAAAGGGTTGCATGTAGATCCAGGTTTGAGAGAGAGATGGCTGTGCATGCGTGTGAAGGTGGGGGGTTCCCTTGTTTAGCAGCACATGTTTTCCGCAGAGATAGACCCAGATTCTCAAATATGAAAAAGGATTTCAGTTTTTGATATTTTGACATTTGCATGATGGGTAAAACGCTGTCGTTTAGTAACTAAATTTGAAAACGTTTTACTCCTGTCGCTATTAAGTGACACATAAATAATGTCGCACCGTTAATATCGCAAACGTCTAAAGCGACACTCTGTTTGCGACACTTAAAAAAGGATCGGCAAGTTTGCGACACACAAATAATTGCGTCGACAAATTTCCAACGTTTCAATAAAAGTGTCACAAATTAAAACTAGTTTACGACACTTTCTAAAGTGTTGCCAATTAAGCATCGCTGAAGCTCTTTTTTTTTTTTTTTTTTTTTGTAGTGCGAGTTATACAATTTCAATACCATAACCGACCTTAAGGTATTTTAGGAAACCCCTCCCCTCCCAGCCCCGCCCCTCCCCTCCCCTCCCCTCCCCTCCCCGTTTGCTTTGCTTCGGCAGAACTATTTTTCCCTTTGAAGTTTGACCATGTATTATAACACTTGACACTACACAACTGTATCAAAAGAAATAAAATAGATACGTATCAAAAACTATCTGCTCTTCATCCACTGGTACTCCCACTGTCTCGGTAATATGAGGGATTTTGGTCCTCCTTTAGGGCTTGCATGAATGCAAAAGAACGGAAATTCAATCAAAATTCGACAAGAGTACTGCCTGTTTAGTGACACATTGCCAAGCCTTCTCAATGCCCAGCATGTGGTTACAGTAGTTCAACAAACTGAACCACCTGATGGCCTGTACTTTGACATATTTTTGCTGCAACCCCCTAGTTTGCTTGTCAAAATAAGACTATTTGACATATTCGGGATCGAACAAATCAAAACTTTTTTCTTTTGCTTGAGTGGTTCTTCAGCTTGATTATAATCCTCTACTTTGACCAAATTCTTCTCTAATCCCACTTCAGACACCTTAAGCTTCCCATTTCCAAGAATTCCATCAACTGGAACTTCTGATTTAATCATCAAACAAGCTCCAAGTTATGAATTTTTTTTTCTTGCCAAAATTCACGTTATCAGTAGACTCCAACTTCCCATTTCTCACTTTCTTGATTTTCACAAAGTCATAATCAGAATTTCGCAAAGTCGTAATCAGAATTACTTCCGGGATTGGTATCAGTGAAGGACAGCTTTTCTTCTTCCAATGCTCTGCTTAATTACTTCCAGCAGATTCACTCGCTGTGACGTGGTCGCCAATAATCCAGCTCTCTCCTCTCACTCACGGTGAGGTGGTCGCCAATAAACAATTTTCTTGGCGATGGTGATGACGGTGGAAGTGGTGGTGACTTCGTGACGGTGTTTGGTCGAGGTAGAGGTGGACGGACGGTGGAGTTGATGGTGATGGTGATGGTGAGGGTTTTCGGCCGAGGTGGAAGTGGAAGTGGAAGTGGAACGGTTTGGTGCTTTGGTGAACCATTAGATGAGTGTGAGTTGTGACGGTGGTGGGTGGTCATGGGCGCCGAACGTCGACGGTGCGGGGGAGAAGGAGAGAAGAAGGAGGCTCGGTGGCCTGCGGGGAAAGTTGGCAGAGTGGCCGAGAGGGAGAGAAGAACTGCAACGGCGGGGTAGAGAATGAGAAAAGATGGAAATTAGGGCTTGTGATGAAATCGTGTATATATATATTAGGATAGACGGCTATATATATATATATATATAGGGAGCCGATCCCTTTCACCGGTGGAGAAATTTTTTTTTCTCACCAAACCGCTGCTCTTTCCAGCGGTCGCATAAAAGCCCAACCGCAGGGAAATGCCCAAAGAGTTGCGGTTGGCATCATTGCCTCCAAAATCCAACCGCAACAAAGCGGTTCCCCCCCCCCCCCCCCCCGGTCTTTTTTCTCCTCCCCCCCCCTCCTTTTTTTTTCCAGAGGCAGCTCAAAGCTTGGCCGCAGAGTCTTCTGCCATTTTCTTTCACAGCCTTTGACTGCTCACTCACGGATTTTTTTTTCTTTGTCTTCTTTCTTCTCTCTCCTTCACTTTTCTCTCTTTATA
>JAVXUP010002817.1:0-105617 GCA_033070095.1 Escallonia herrerae
TACATGCCTATGTGTGTGCGTGTGTGTGCGCGCGCGTACATGCCTATGTGTGCTTGAGACACTGTGGAGATAATGACATAGTTCAGAGTTGATGATACGCTATAGGTATCATGTTATCTTGCAATTACGCTCAAGAGTTCTACTTCAGATGACATAATAGTTTTGTGCCGCATTAGTACCACTCTTTGACTGAGGTTCGAACTGAAAAGCAACTTATCAGTGCCACTGAAAATCCAAGGCACGTCGCATCAGCATGAAAAGATTTGTTTATGAGTGCACTAGAGCTAGTTATGCATAAATCAGAAGTACTAGTGGCATACCTTTTCAGGAGGACTTTGCGTTCTTATGAGATAGAAAACTAGACTATTAAGTTTAAACTTCTGCCTGATCTGAATAGAATGCGTTATTTCTGGATAGGCATTTAAATGAAGTTAAACATGTAAGTTGCACTATGACCAAACAGGATTCAAGTCCTAAATTAGTAAGTAGTAGGAATCTGCTATAACGATTCTGAATCAGATACTTAGGAGATGAAGCATACCCAAAAAATTGCTCATTTGGCTCACTTAAAGAATATATCCCTTGCACCGAGCAACATACTGGAAACAAAATCCGAAGAACATCCAAGATAAAAATAAAGTTTTTGCCGTAGACAACCCTATTACAGAACGTCTATCCGATCAGATAATTGTGCACCTCAGTCAGAAAACGAAGATGAACGCTCATAGCATAGAATCCTTGAAGTAATCATCGATTATACCACTGATATGCTAGATCAAGTAGTCATAAGAACTCTAAATGGGTACAAGACCAATTTCTACAAGTCCAGTATCAGGGATAACAGAACCGTGAGTAGTCAACTGTTCATGCAGGAGCAGCCCTTATATTCTAGGTCTGATCAACTTCATGTACCAAGGAAGTATCATTTAAAAGTTAGTACGATCCTAACGTTGGATTAAGTGATTCAAGTCAATTGGTTCATATTTTCTGCCCGATCCTTCTTAGGGGTGTCTGAACAAAGTAAATATTGCTAAAGCAAGCACCAAAAAGAACAAACAGTTATGACTCCAGACGTTAAAACAAAACTTTGTGTGGATTATAGACCCAAAATGACGACATTCATATATCTGAAGAATGTTCATGCACGCAACAAAGAGCATCCAGCGAGTATCAAGTATGGGAGCTTCTATTGTTTTCATATATCTGAAGAATGTTCTGTGATCAGTTGACTTCAGCTGCACAGATAAACATAAGCTTCAGTCATTCTCATCGCCAGAATTCAAGCCTCACTCTGGCTTCCTCCTTCAAGGTTGACCAAAACCTTCAAACTAACCATATTCGTTTCTCATCTTGGTGGAGCTCGCTTTGCTGCTGGAACCAGATCATTTCAACGAATGTCCATCGTTTATAACTTTGAGCAATTCAACTTCTCACAGTAGCACTCCATTCTTATCAACCAGATTCTATGTGAGTGGCTGACTTCATATTCATTTACACTTGAAAACTGGGGTGATAATGTTGACGGTTCAAACAACAAAGTTTATACAGCAATCAATGGAGAAATTCATGTAATTATGCTTAGACTTCACTCAAAATGACAGCATTCTGTCATGTTTTGCCTCAGCATAACATAGCTTGCCTCAGTATAACTCCTTTAAACCAATATAACCACAAACAAATTACTGGGAAACAAATCACGTTTCACATAGCTACCTAAGTCCATTTAACACAGCGTCTTCAAGCCTGAAGAGACACCCTATCCAGTCCTTGAACTTTTCAATTTCTGTTTTTCTTACTTTTCTGTAATTCTGGGCCTGATTGCTGGAATCACCAGCACTTTCCAGTAGTACAAGAATTAAACTAGCAATTTTAACTGTCACAGCACTCCACATTTTTTCTTTTACTTTTTCATACAACAGTTTAGCTAGCAAAACATAACTCCTACTATTATCTAATAACTCGGTCATCTGCAAAAAAAAAAAATTCCTTCTTTTACTAACAAACTTATTAAGTTCCTACTTAACCACATTCAAAACAAGATTGGGACTGTAACATATCTAAACAAGAAACCTGGAAAGGTTTGCGCCTGGAATATTCTTTTTGAACTTCGGGATAAGTAGAGATCAAACATGAAATTGATTAACAACGAAACAATTTCCACCCAATGGCTATTTTTGCACCCATTTTGCACAACAAAAATTTAGCTTGTAATGACAAAAACGTATTTAGACAAAGAAAAAGGATGGTCTCACATTGTCTGTCCGACCATCTAGGACAGTTGGTTGAAGGGAGCTGATGTGACAGATGTGATGGAAGCATGGCAGCGAATGATATAACAACATATCTAACTACACAAGATAGTCGGGACCATACAATATTTATGGTGTGTGTGTGTGTTATAATTGTGTACACGTATACGTTAACAATGAGGCATGGCAAAGGTGGCATCAACCTTTGAATAGGAACCTCTGTCTCTTTAATGGCTCTGTATTTCCGTTGAGTGAATCTGCGTATGCCACTAGCGAACTTGCATCATGTTGAGAAGAAGACCAATAACATAGCCCTCCTAGGCTCAACCATGTAAAGAAAACGGCCCAACTGGAGCGTTCTCAGGAGCGTTTCTCCGGCCGAGTCGCTCCTCTTACTACCTTCATACGCATAGTCCTTCCGACCACGATTTATTATCAATGAAGGTGAATGTGGGGAATTTGATTGAGTGAAGATTGGGCGTCGAGCTGTGAGGACTCGATGAGTATGAGATGATGGTTTTCTCAGTAACATCCAAGAATGCATAGTATGAATATGTTCACTCTTTTTAGTAGTTAACAAGAACAGACAAACAAGAGAAGGATCATATGGAGAGTATTGTTCATGCATATAACGCCGCCACTGCCGCATCACGCAACCGTAATAGCCCCGCCTCACTGCTACCACCATCCCGTCGACAACCACCACCATTTCAAGCGCCACCACAGCCCGGGTGCACCAGCATATAACCACCACCATAGCCCCGCCGCACTGCTACGGCCATCCGCCATCGCGTAGACAACAACCATCAATACCACTTTGAACGCCACTACGGCCCCTCCGCAGACCAGAATATCCACATCCACCACCACCACAGCCCAGCCGCACTGCTACGGCCATCACGTCGACGACCAGCACCACCACTCTGAATGCCACCGCCATTGCCTCCATTTGAGCCCCCCATCGGTAGTTTGCAAAACATCCTTGCCCTCAAAACCTAAATCTACTGTAGATCTGACCCAAGATGGCTCTGGTTTGAGGATCTAGCTCGGGGTCTTCGCCGAAAAATTTCAGAGATGGTCGTGCTTGGTTGCGGGTAGGGTATTGTTTCTTGTGATGGCCATGGTGGAAGCAGGGTGACGACGATGACAAAGTGTCGACGGCTTCGGCATGTGGGGACGCCGGCGGGGGCTGGTCGTGAGATTCGGTATGCCTGAGATTTTCTAACAATTACAGTAGTAGATAATATAGTTTAACGCGCACCGCTTAGGATCCATTTAAAGTGGGTTATTGGATGCTTGCCCTTAATAACCTATTTTTAGAACTTAATTACTGTTTTACCCATTTTAAACTTTATTTATCCGTGTACCTCCTTCTTTAAAATCACGCTTCGAAAGAGAGATTTCAACCGGGAAATTGTGCTTTGAAAGAATGTTTTCAATATGTTTACTTTTATTTGTCTACTTTAAACAAAATTGAAAGAACATGAAAAAAAAAGAAATTCTGAAATTAGAAATCGCATTTTTAAAGCACGTTTTCAAGAAATCGCGGTCTTTGATCGAGATTTCAGACAACGACAGAAATCTTGGTTTCTAACCGAGATTTCAATTGAAATCTTGGTTTTACAGAACCGCATTTTCAATTGAAATCTTGGCTTCTAAAAGAAAAGTTCATAGCATGGTTGGAACGATGACAATGCTGCAAATTTAATACACAAGGATTGACAGCCCTGGATTTACTAAATGCTCCACAACATCTTCCTGTCTTGGTCCCTCCATCTCTATGAAAACCAATGCAAATTTTACATAAATTAAACTGAAAAAAATCAATACAAGAAATATTAATAAACTGATTATAGACTTCATCTTTGATTCAAGTTTTGTCACGTAATTTCAGTGCGACATCAGTTCACTTCTCATACAAATTTTTGCTTCGCATTTGTTCATCGTTTCAGTGAGTTGTTGTTCATTTACTCAGTGAATCATCACACACTTCTAGGCGGCTGAGGTAGCTACTTCCAATTGCTAAAAATTAGCATATTCAGTTACTTCCTCTCTCATTCTCTAGTAGTAAGAGTAAGAAAACTAACTGAATAAATGAGTTCACCAACATATGATGCTGTGCTCGACAAACGAACACGTATGATGAGTTCACCAGTATTTTCCCCTTTCTTCTCATGGAAGGAGACAAGAAAAATTTAAATGAAAAGAGTAAATGTCACTCGAAGTACAAATGAAATTGATTGTTGCAAACAAAGTTGCTTGCTGAAGTGGCAACAGCAACAGGAGAATGTAAACATTTAAGTCAAATGCTATGGAATGAGAGAAATTATAACCTGCAACTGTGATGAAAAGTTATTTCACTTGCATTCCAACATTATGTGGATCTGTCTAGGTGAATTTTTTGACTTCCACCTTTCAAAGTTTTCAACACTACTTTAATTTAAGTGCATGACAAAATAATTTCAACCAAAAGACTAGATTCTTTGTACAAAAGTTTGACAAAAATATACAACATACACAATAACAACAAAAAGGATGGGAGCCACTATTGCCGAGTGTCACTCCCTCCGTGAGCTATTTTCTTTGCATGACATATACGCTTATCGTGGCCAGTATTTTTACATATCCACACCGTTTCGGCCGTCGCTCTAGACGAATATCCATTTCATTACGCAAACGGACTTATATCTTGGTCGACCCTTCCCTCTATTTACAGAAGGATCTAGTTTTGCCATTGCACAACATGCTAGAATATGGAAACATGGAATGTCGTATGTCATCAACTTCCCGCATGTGCATGTTTTATCTTGAAGCCGCACAACCTGTTCATTTTGGCCACGCCTATTTTTCAGCAAAAAATTCCCCCAATCACCGGTTGTGTTATAAGGTTGCACAAACATAGAACCACTTTTCCTTTTCGCTTGTTGAATTGCAAGGATGGTGGAAGGCACATAATGCATTTGATCTGCCATAGAGGCTGCCCCAAGGTTTCTTCTCAAGTTAAAGTAATGAACACAGCAATGAAAAGAGGTTTGTACTAGTGCTGTGATAGGTAAGCCTCGAGATCCTTTCAAAACACTGTTAAACACTTTAGAAATATTGGTCGTTATCATTCCAAAACGTTTACCACCGTCATGTGCAAGTGTCCATTGTTCAACGGGTATCTCATCACACCACTTCTTTGCTTCTACAGAAAGTTTTTGGATCTCTTCCATCAGCTTGTTGAACTTGCGAACTTGAGTAGCCTTCACAGTAACCCAAATAAGCTTCTTAAGCTCCACACTACTGAATTTCTTAATAAAATTGCTACTAATATGTCTCAAGCAGAATCGGTGATGGGCAGAAGGTGGCTGCCATAATCGATTTTTTCTCACAGTGCTTAATATACCGGAATGAAAATCTGAGATCAAGCAAACGTCCTTATAGCTAGGGACAATGTGATCTCTGACATGTTGCAAAAAAACCAACTCCAACTATCATGGTTCTCCCCTTCAACGATAGAAAATGCAAGCGGCAAGATTTGATTGTTTCCCTCCACTACTACGGAAATTAACATAGTACCTAAGTACTTCCCATGAAGAAATGTGTCATCAATGCTAATATTAGGACGACAGAACCTAAACCCCATGATGCGTGGCCTAAATGCCCAAAAAACTGGTTTAAAGCGTATTGCATTAATTTCTCCACAAGCTTTTGGGTCATAATCAACAATGGTGCCAGCATTGTACTTTTGGATGGGTGCCAAAAATCTTGGCAATGTTCGATAAGACTCTTCCCAATCCCCAAATAAGTCTGCAATAACTGCAACTTTCGCCTTCTACGCCTTTTTATATGAAATAGTGTATTCATATTTTTCCTTCACAGCTGCAATTAAGGAGGTAATTCTAACCATCAGATCAGCTTCAAATATATTGCGAATTGCATCAGTAATTAGTCTATAGTTTAGATGGTGGTGGTCTTGGTTCAAGGCCTTCCGCAATGGACGTATACGACATCCTTGATACCGTGTAATTTCAAAATGTCTATGGCTCGTCTTACATGTTGGACGGAGATGAAAATTACACTTATCAGGAAACTTACATTTCAAAGCCACCATAGTTGGGATAGACTTCTTTACCTTGTAAACCAAATTATGCTTGATGTCGTATCTTAAAATAGCCTTCACAAACTCGTCTTTATCCTTGAAGATTAGACCCACTCTTAGCTCATCGTGCTCGGGATGCCATACTCTAGCATCATTACTTTTTAGAGGACTTTTAATAACTGCAGCCGATGCCGAATCAATGTCCGTGAAAAAGTGCTCTTTAGGCTCATATAGATGTCTCTGAACTTCCATATCAGTACTTATACCATTAACATAATCCTCCCCATTGTCATATTCATTCAGCCTCTCCATAAATGCATCTTCTTCGCCCTCCGAATCTGTCTTCTCATGTTCATTATCTAGAATAGCAGGTTCAATGATGGCCGATGCCTCACTCCGTAAATCAATCATGATATCTAGTGGCAAAAGCAAAAATGAAACACGACCAGTCACACCTACACCCTGAGGCGTGACTTTCGAAGGCCCACCACAGTAACTCGCTCCGATATCGTTGTCTACGAGTGATGAAATCGAACTTTGTGTGGCATGATCACCAGTGTCCAACAAGGTAGAATCCCTTATGGGCATGGACAAGTCACGTCGCGGAGGAGATAGCCCGTCACCATTCGATGCAGGGATTTGGGTAGATGAACCATATCTGATGACAATAGCCTCCATCTCAATAAATAACTCAATGCTACTCAACTGCGAGAACTGAGATTGGAGATCAAACATGGCCTTTACATCTCCATCATCCTCAATCGATACTCTGATATAACATGTCTTTGCACCAACTCTAACCCCACGGATACCTACAACTCAACTTCAACCTAACATGTTCTTTGTACGCTCTTATGCGGCTATACAACTTATCCATCAAGCAATTAAATGTCCAGTTACCCTCCACCTTGATCAACTTTTTTGGTCCACAATCATAGGAATAACCATCTGAATCTTCTACTATATTCCCTCCCCAATAACACAACAGCCTTGCAGAAGGAGCCATGACGAACCTTCAGCATTCGTATAGAAATATAGTTAATTTTTCTATGCAATCCATGTATCGTTACATATAAAACAGGATATGTTAATTGGTCTGCTTAATAAACAGCATAGCTTTAAATGTATCTCAATGTTTATCAGAGAAAAAAAAGGGTGATAAAAGAAGCACCACCCTGCAATATGAATCACAGACCATCCTGAGAGAGAAACGCGCCCACAGGCCAAATATATGCTGCCTAGATTTACCCCTCAGGAATGCCAAGACAACGAACCAAGACAAAGAATGCTGATATGATACTAAAATGGTCATACAATTATTTAAACTCAATTTCATATCCAATAAAATGAGTTTGACTTTGTTCCTCCAAACTTTCCCATTTAAATTGGTGACATATGGCCTCGAGAATCTCAACTTTTCCCCAGTCATGCTGCCGACGACATAGATAGAACGGCCATCTCTTTTCATAGATCATTATGTACTATAATAGCATACGGCTGGAACAACGAATCAGGTATTATCATTTTCCTAATCACACTACTCTTAGCTATCTCCTAGGCGTCACCCCATCTGAACTACAACTTTGAATCTCGCTTTTGGTAAGTTACATATGCAAATAAATACAAATATGTTAGAAATCAAGAACTGCTACCCTATATTTCACAACAGAAACAACTAAACAATCAAAAAGAGTGGCGCCCAAATATCTAGCAAACTAATCAAATACCATTCACAAAGATAATATAGTGCAAACCTGGCCCAAATATCTAGCGAACTAATGCTTTAGCCCACTGAACTAGAACTTTGAAGCTGAACAGCCCTAAATCAGCCAATTAAATATTCCTCTTTGTTATTCCTAAACCATAATCCTAGTTTCTCAATTCCAAATCATATTATCTTGAGCCCTAGTCCACCATCTTTGAATAGGACAGCCTTAAAGATCCCTCTTAAGGTATCAAACTACAACAATACACGATGGGACCTTATCCTGGTATTCCTTAGTAAGCTCGCTCTCAACCAAGGTTAAGAGATATGTGCTCAAAGCTGGCCCCTTTGGTGAATTGAGATCGTAATTGGGAACTCACAAGTCATTGGGTGCATTTTTCGTACACTACTAGTCGCTTCATCATCAATATCCTTAGTCACATCAATACTCTTTTTCAAATTATTGCACGAGGATTCTAGTAATTTAGTTTCACAGTAGTTGCTATCATGACACCAAAACCAATCTAATACCAGGACTTGATACCTAAATAAGCATATACAGTATAACTCCAGTGTAATTGCACATCCCTCAACCCTTTTAAGGGTTGGCAGTTAGTAAAATCAATGTCATGGCAGCTGAGAGCTTCTTTCACAACAAACTTTTTGATGGTTTCATAAGAAACGAAAAGGTTCATAGTTATGTTAAAAGTTTGCTGAATCTCACCTCTGAAAAGCTAACAGCTTGGCCATGAGAAACTTGTTGTAACTTACATATAATTTAAATAGTTGCTGAGACAACAAACTGTATATCACCAATTGTCTATTTGTAGCGAAAAAGTTAAGACTCTACAATGCAGAAAAAGTTTAAAATTTCCTACAAAAACTATGAGAACTTTACCTATTAATCCAAGGTACCTGTTATTTAAAAAAATGCGCATCGCTTAGTATCAAGAAGTAGCGATGGCAGTTTCATTTGCAAATAGAATATGCCAGGACCTATAATAATTTTACAAAAAGTAATGCCAAGTTAATGGGATGTTGACCATATCTCTTCATAGCGGCAACGGCAGAAGCAATGATGTTGTGCAAAGAAAAGACCTACGTCATATTGGAGAAGCCAACATGAGTTGAAGCCGCTGAGCAGGATTCATAAGAATTTCAAACAAGAAACAGTCCCCAAAACTACAACAGCTGGACAAAGCATGGGTTTTACCTACCTAGAATCCCTTTTGCTTCTGTTAACATCGTATACTTTCTTTTGGGCAGCTTTAAATCATATACTTTACTATTTACACCAACATTTTTCGATTTACACCTGTAATTTAAGAACTAATTTTTTCTAGCATGCAGGATTTTTTTAGGAATAAATCATCTAAACAAAAGGGTAGGGGTTGCATAACCTGTTGCAGTAGTCTTATCTCAAACAGGCTAAGGTCTATAACAAATATTACATCTCAGGCACGACAACTACAAAATTATAGTTGATTCTACTTAAGATTCCCCTTTGGAACTAAGAATTATCGCTTCATGCGAACACTATATTCAAATGTAAAGCTATTCATGAAAAACACATCGCATGTTGATTCATTCATGAAGTACCAATTACAGTTCACAATATTGTACGCATAAAATTTTGAATTTTATTGAAGGCCAAATATAAGCAAATCATACCTCTACAGTTGTCCCAGTAGTTGCAAATCTACTTTCCTCAATATCGGTATTGTTATAAACATGAAGCTGGACAATATTTCAAAAATCACACCAGCTGTCAGGTATAAGGCTAGTGAAGGAAGTCCCAACGATAAGAGAACGTGTTAAAAGCACAAAAACAATTTGTATACCACTCACATCCTGAAGGAAGTCTCAATGCTCTTTCCACAGCAACTACGTAATAGGGTTGAATAACTTTCAGAGGGATGGTGACCTCAGGGAATAGAACTACACATGGATATAGTTGGACAAGAAATCAAGTCTAGAAAAGAAGGAGGAATCACTCAGCACTTTATTGTCAACCATATAACTGAATTATTCAGCTATGTAAGAGTAGCATAAATATTGTTTTTAGCAGAAAATGAAAAATTAGAAAGAACATGCCACTTGGTTAATTACTTCTGAGCAACATGTGCGAGAAAAGAAACAACTTACAATTGAAGATTACTTCAATAAATTAGAGTAACATCTTTTTCTGGCAATGCCTTAGCTTCACTAATGAACATCAGAGAACATTTTAAAGTCATTCTAAATCTCAAAATAAGGGTTGACACCCTTTGGTTCCAGAAACCCCACAAAAGTCTCACTCTAGTACCCAATCGTTCAATCTTGACTCTTAAAGGCCTGAATTCTTTTTTAGTCAACACCAGAGTACCTCGTCACACTTTGCATAAAAAGTTAACGAATCCCTCTTAAATGTAAACAAGTTAAGACATATTTTTTCTTTTCTAAACAAGGCAAAGACAAGTCTTTGTTATTCCTAAACCATAATCCTAGCTTCTCAATTCCAAATCATATTATCTTGAGCCCTAGCCCACCATCTTTGAATAGGACAGCCTTAAAGATCACTCTTAAGGTACCAAACTACGACAATACACCATGGGACCTCATCTTGAGATCACAAATTGGGAACTCACAAGTCATTGGGTCAATTTTTCGTACCCTACTAGTCGCTTGGTCATGAATATCCTTAGTCACATCATCACTCTTTCTCCTTTATGATAGCAACACATTGCTATATACTTGAGCCGCAATAGGCATCAATAAGAACGAAAAATAGTTGTGCGAGCAGAAACACGGCTCGTCTCAAGAACAAACCCTTTCTTTTGCCCTTGGGCATTAAGAGCATTCCTCAACTCACCAAAATTTGACACAATTTCTCAATTTCAGTAAATAACCTTGACAGTAACAATTAGTGAAATTGGTGCGAAAAAATAGAAAGGAAAACTCATGTTTCTAAATTGGCTGGAGCTACAGATGTTGCTTGATTGGACCTGTCAAACTTTGCCCTAATCCCAACAGTAAATTAGCTAACGAGCTTGAACTTTTGCTCTAATCCCAGAATTGGGATACCCAGCAATGATTTTTAAAGAGAACAGAAGAAAGAAGGAAGAGAGAAAGAAGAAACTCACCTATTGCCAGCTACAGTGTAGAGCCATGACACAGGAGCAAGGGAGGAGAAGAAAACGAAAGAAAGGAGGAAGAGGACGGAGGAAGGAATAGTCAGAATGGGTTCAGAGCATCCAAATGCGCGCCATTTTTTCCTACTGTTTCTCCATCTTTTTTTAATTCTTTTTTGGGAATTTTCTTATATTTTGAGAAAGTATGTAAAAAATAAAAAATAAAAACAAATGAAAACGTTGCTTCAAACCACGTTTTTCCCGTTGAAATCTCACTTTGAAATTGCGATTTTCAAAAGAGGGCTACACAGGTAAATAAGGTTCAAAATTGGGTAATTAAGTAATTAAGTTTTAAAAAAAGATTATTAAGGGCAAAAACTCTGCAAAAGATAGTTGACCCATTAAACCCAATTATTTAAACCCAGTTATTAAATGGATGGGCTTGACAATCTTTTAAATGGGTGGGCGTGGAGAATTTAATACACGAGGATCACTAAAGTTGATGACACGCAACGAATTACTCTCTCACTCTTCCCTCTCTCTCTCTTCCCTCTCTCACAGCACCCACCACAGCACCCCTGCTGTAACTATGGGTTACAGTAAGGGATCCAAATCCCTCACACGCATACCCATCACCCCCTTTATTTTTTCTTCTTCTTCTATCTTCTGTCTCTCTCTCCCTCCCTCTCTCTCTCTCTCTCACTCACACACACACACACACACACAGACCCATCACACACTTTCTCTCTCTATTTTCTTCTTCTCTCTATTTTTCTATGGAAAAATGATACATCGCTTTCAAGCCTTCCCAGAGAAGCCTTTCATGGAAACGAAACTAAGTACGCACATATGAGGGTTTCTCTCTCTTCCCTCTCTCACAGCACCCTTGCTGTAACCATGCATTACAGCAGGGGATCCAAATCCGCATGTGTGTGAGAGAGAGAGAGAAAGAAAAAGAATGAGAGAGAGAGAGAGAGAGACAGGTGGTGGGTATGGGTGTGCATTGGAAATATAAAAAAGGACAATCAATGTGCATTGAAAAAGTAAAAAAGGACAGTCCACGTGGCCATGAAACAGCTTTATGTCCTTTTTTTATAATGACAGTCTTACCCCTCTGACTTTTTAACGGCATCCGTCCTCCGTCAACTTAGGTACTGATTTGGTACGCTTTTTGAAAGTTTGGTACTTCTTTGGCACACCTTCAAACTTGGGTACTAAAGCTGTATTTGGAGCAAACTTGGGGGTACAGTTTTGAGATTAATCCTTAATTAAATAATTAACTATGAGCAAACAGGATCCAAGTCCTAAATTATGATGATTCTGAATCAGATACTTAGCAGATGAAGCATACTACATTCTTTGAGGAACCACACCAGAGAGTAGGCCTGCAAAAGAGAACACGGAGTGACCGCCAGGTAGGGTTCCGGTGGGGGAACGATCCGATGCTTAAGTCAGAGATGGCTAACAATGTAGAACTCTGAAGAAGCAGTAAGGCACAATGTGTAATTGTGTGAGAAGTTGTCCATACCTGAGGGGTTAGACCCCTTTATATAATAGCTAGAAGGAGAACCCTAGTAGAATTGGGCTCTGCACAACTCCAATCAGGATCAAATTAAGATCCTAGAGGATCTCATGTCAATCTTAGCTGATAAAGTTAGAGTCCCTTTAGGATTCTGCCTGGTGACCGTCACGGCAAGTGCCTAATCGGTAATAAGCTGATTTTGGACTACGTGTCATAACTGCCACGTGTCGTATGTAGATTGGAGGCGTATTTTTAGCTATATCATATGTCCTCTGCTTTTACCAGCGTTTAACGAAGCGGGTGGAAGCACACTTTTTCCCATTGGTGATAGCAAAATATGCCGGAACAGAATTGAATCTATTTTAGGGCATTTCAAATATCCAAAGACAGTTTTGCTCGGACAAGATTCTGTTCGGACTCAATTCTGCTCTGGCAGACTCCTACTCGGACACAATTCTGCTCGGGCAGAACTGTGTTCGGACAATAAGCATTCTGCTCAGGCAGAGTGCTCGGGCACAATTATGTTCGGCCAAGGGGCATTCAGCTTGAGCAAAGTGCTTGGGCACGATTCTGCTCGGACAAAATTGTGTTCGGCCAAGAGGCATTCTGCTCGGGCACAATTCTACTAGGGCAGAATTGTGTTCGGCCAACAGGCATTCTGCTCGGGCAGAGTGCTCGGGCGCAATTCTGCTCGAGCAGAATTGTGTTCGGCTAACAGGCATTTTGCTCGGGCACAATTCTGCTCGAGCAGAATTTTGTTCGATAAGGGAGGCATTCTGCTCGGGCAGAGTGCTATGGCACGATTCTACTCGGGTAGAATTGTGTTCGCCAACATGCATTCTGCTCGGGCACCATTCGGCTAGGGCAGAATTGTGTTCGCCAACAGGCATTCTGCTCGGGCAGAATTGTGTCCGGCCAACAGGCATTCTGCTCGGGCACAATTTTACTCGGGCAGAATTATGTTCGGCCAACAGGCATCCTGCTCGGGCACAATTCTGCTTGGGCAAAATTGTGTTCGACGAAGGAGGTATTCTGCTCGGGCAGAGTGCTCTGGCACGATTCTGCTCGGTCAGAGTGCTCTGGCACAATTCTGCTCAGGTAGAATTGTGTTCGTCTGTGGCATTCTGCTCGGGCAGAGTGCTCGGACACCATTCTGCTCAGGCAGAAGGTGTTCGGCCTAAGGGAATTCTGCTCTGGCGGAAGGTGTTCATCTGAGGCATTCTGCTCGGGTAGAGTGCTCGGACACCATTCTGCTTGGGCAGAAGTTGTCGGCCTAAGGTCATTCTGCTCCGGCAGAATCTTGTTCGGTTCATGTCTACGTGTCCCATTCGCCATTAACACCTTTGAGCGGGAAAATTTTAAGTTTCAAACTCCTCCTCTTAGCTTGTGACACATAAGGGGTAGACGAACCGTTGGGTATTCCAAGAGGCGGTTACTTGGAGCTTTCTCTATAAGAGGAGATCTTCTCTTCATTTTTACCCCACTCGAATCATTTGGAAGCATCCTTCTTTTCAAGTAAGTCTCTTTTCCTCTCCTCTTTTTGTTCAGCACTTCAAGTTTTCGTAGTTTCCTAAGTAAATAGAAAACATGTTGGAGACTTCAACGTCTTCTGAAGAGAATATATTTGTAAGTAGTAGTTCATCTTCAAGTTCAGAAAGGGTTCCAACTTCAGGAAGTGAAGTTTGAACTTCAAATCCACCACTTCCGCAGCTTTCGACTTCACAACCATTACCCCCTTCATCCTCTCAGCCTCCACAGCCTTCGACATCTCAACCTTCACATTCTTTGCCCATGAAGAAATGCATTAGGAGATGTAAAGGATCAAGCCGAAGATAAGGCTGATCTTAAGCCTTGGTATACAGCGGATGAGAAGTCAAGTAAGATTTCCACTGAAGATTTGTTGGGGTTGATTCGAGAATATCCTCTTCCTGAAGGTTGGTATGCTCGTCTTCCTGGTTTGCAAGAACCAGCTAACTATGGAATGAAGTCTGAAACCGAGATCTACGAAGAGCAAGTGAAGTCTGGGTATAGGCTTCCTCTTCACCCTTTTGCTCTTCGTTTATTCGAGCATTATCACATGGCTCCCGGGAAACTTTTTCCAAATGGTCAGAGGAAGCTTGTCGGGCTTATATATTTGGTTCAGACTTCAGGCTATAAACCAGATGCAATAGATTTTATGAGAGTGTTCCCATAAAATCTGTTTTGTCAAAGGAGTGGCCAACTGTCCTGGGTGGTACTATATTCATAGTAGGCAACAACTTCTGAAAGAAAGACCGAAGTCGAATAAGGGTTGACACTCCAGATACTTCTTTGTTGGCTATTTGGATAAGGGGAAGCTTCCGTTTGAGAGAGACTAGAATCCTTATTGTAAGGATTTTAAGAACCCAGGCAAGCCCATACCTAATAACCTTATCAAGCATATCCTTAGCCACATCAAACTTTAAGGAGGGCTTTCCATTGATGAACCTCTATCATAGCAGCAGTTAGAGTGGGCGAGAATTATTCCTCAAAAGCCTATTCCAGCGAGAGCTTCAATTCCTCCTCCTCCTCATGTTACCTCTAGTGCGTCTCCTGCTAAGAGTGTTCATCTAGGTGTGCTTTAAGTAGGTTTGAAGGGTTTCAGTCTTTGTTTCAATGTTTATTCTCGTAATGATTCCTCGCTTTTCTGTAGAAATGGCCAGCAAAAGTGGAAAATCACCACAAGGAGGCTTTCTTGGTGTTCTCCAAAAAGCTAAGGGGAAGAGGAAAGAAAAGCGGCCAAGAGTGGAGTTGCCCCCTGCTCCGAAGAAGACAAGAATTACTCCTCCTAACCATTCTCTGTAGATTGTTGAGAGGGTGCCGATTGACGAGGATCCCATCTTCCGTCCAAGATGGACCCTTAGGTGCGATGACATTAGGATGCCGGACAGTCAGATTTCAGAGCAGCATCTAGTTCACGGAGTCCTTCCTCTGGACAAGGAGGTTTTTCAGAACCAGACTCATGAGACCTTTGACTGTTCTTTTGCTCAGGCTATACACACGGTAATGTTCTTTTTTCCAACTGAGCTTCCTTTTCATCTTCAAACTTCCTTTAGCTGATTGTTCTAATCTTTATTCATGATGTACGTGAGCGGGTCTGAGATGTTGTCTCGCTTTGAGATGGCAAGGCAAGTGGCAGTTGAGGAGGGTCAGTAGAAAAGGGACGCCATTAGGGAGGCAAAGGAAGCCAGCCATCGTGCTGAAGAGCTGAGCAAGCAAGAGGCTGACCACCTAGCTCAGATTGAGACTCTGGAGAGGAGACTGGAACGGGCAAAAAGGAAGGCGACAGAAGAGGTGAAGAAGGCTCGAGACCAAGGCATTCGTGACTTCCTTGACGGAAACGCAAGGGAAGAGTGGCTGAAAAAGTGAACGGATGATGGCTTGGAGATCTACGAGATGGGCTTCATGAAGGCCAATGAGATGTTCGCGGAGCGCTTTCCAGACATCCCACTGGATGACTTCGTTATGCCTACAGTCGTGTCTCCATCTGGGGAGACAGCTATGCCTTTGGAGGTGGGAGATGCTGCGGCTTCGCATCCCCCAGAGGAGGGTCCTTCAGGAGATGCCCCCGAGCCTTAGATTTTGCCTTTGTATCTACGCTCTGCTGTTAGGCTGAGTATTCATATGCCCCTTTGAAGGGCTTTTGTAAAACTCTATCTTTTTATTGCATTTTGTTCCGCTATCTTACTATGTATTTCTCGTGGTTTATGATACCATTCACACAGCATTATTTACTTTTACTTTAGCTTAAACTCTTTATTTGTCACTTAAAGAGTTGGTAAAGAAGTCGAGCACCCCCGCTCGGCCTAAACTTTTGAAGAAGAAAAAGCTTTTGGTGGAGTGACGATGCCCCCATTATAACTTTAGCTTCTTCACGGACTTAGATTTGCAGCTAATCCGTTTGGCCTATTCTTGTATTTTTAAAAATAAGAGTTATACACTATGCTCGAGCAGAGTGTTTGGCCATCATTCTGTTCGGGCAGAATGATTAAGCAATGGCACTCTGCTCGGGCAGGATGCTCGGCCATCATTCTGTTCAGGCAGAATGATTAAATATAGCACTCTACTCGGGCAGAGTGTTCCGTCATCATTTGGGTCAGGCAGAACGATTAAACAACAGGTCTCTGCTCGGGCAGAGTGTTTGGCCATCATTCTATTCAGGCAGAATGATTAAGTATAGCAGTCTGCTCGGGTAGGATGCTCGGTCATCATTCTGTTCGAACATAATGATTAAGTATAGCACTCTGCTCGGGCAGAGTGTTCGGTGATTATTCTGCTCGGGCAGAATAATTGACTATTGTAACAATGCTTAAGGAAAATAACTTTATTGCTCGAGCCAAAGAAAAAGTTTACACTGGATTGTTTTAGCAACCCATTTATTGAAAAAATCTTTCTAAAGACAATTTCTAAAAGATTGGGAGTCTAGATAAGATCTGGGCCCCTTATCCCCCCGAAAAAGAAGTGTCTTGCCTCGGGGCAAGATGCTACTGGTAATATCTCCGTAAATTCTCAGCATTCCAAGTGCGAGGGATGGGTTCTCCCGAAAGTGTTCCCAGTGTTTAGGCGCCTGGTTTGAGCACCTTTATAATACGATAGGGTCCTTCCCAGTTTGGAGATAACTTTCCCGTCGCTGCCTTAGGATCGAAAACTTCTAACTTGCGCAAACCAAATCTCCTTCTTTAAATTGCTTGGATCAAACTCTCTGATTGTAATAGCGTGCGACTCGTTGTTTTATAACAACGGATCGTTCATGTGCTTGAGTTCGAGCTTCCTCAACCAAATCAAGATTTGCTCGGAGTCCAACTTCGTTGTTTACTTCGTTGAAGTTCAAGGCCCGTATGGTTGGAACTCCTATCTCGACCGGCAACATTGTTTCTGTTCCATAATAGAGTAAGAAGGGCATTTCTCCTGTGACCGAATGCGGAGTTGTTCGGTACGCCCACAACACCTTGGGGAGTTCATCAACCCATGCGCCCTTAGCTTCATCCAGCTTCTTCTTCAATCCTTGTAAGATGATGCGGTTTATATTTTCCGTCTGACCATTAGATTGTGGATGAGCTACATAAGTGAATCTTAAATCGATCGAAAGATTCGTGCAAAAGGTTCGGAAGTTGTTGTTGCTAAACTGCTTTTCGTTATCAACGACCAAAGCTCTTGGTACTCCAAAACGGCAGACGACATTCTTCCAAAAGAAGTCTTCACACTTGACTGAAGTAATGGTTGCCAGGGGTTCTGCTTCAGTCCATTTGGTGAAGTAGTCTATTGCCACAATCACGAATCGTCATTGTCCAGACGCTAAGGGAAAAGGGCCTAGCAGATCCATCCCCCACATTGCAAAAGGAATTGGAGAGACAATTGAAGTTAAAGGTGCGACCGGTGTATGTGTTATCGGGGCAAACTTTTGACATTTATCGCACCTTCGTGTGAATTTAATGGCGTCTCTCTGCATCGTAGGCCAATAATATAGTTGCCTTAGGATTTTCTGAGCTAAAGTCCTTCCTCCAAGATGTTGACCACATATCCCTTCATGTACCACTTGTAATGCATATAAGGACTCTGATGGGCGTAAGCATCTGAGGTAACGAAGGCTGAAGGATTTCTTGTATAAAACTCTTTCCACTAGTGCATACCTAGCAGCTTTGACACGAAGGTTCCTCCCCTCGTGTCTTTCACTTGGTAGTTCGCCTGTGGACAAGTATTTGATGATCTTGTCCATCCAACAAGGTTCTTGACCTACCACTCCAATTTCAGCTTAAGAACTGATACTACGTTCTTTGAGGAGTTCAAGGTAGACTGAACGCCGGACATCCGTGACTTCGGCTGAAGCCAGTCGCGACAATATGTCAGCTTGCGTATTCTGGTCCCGGAGAATTTGCTGAATGGTGAATTTTCTGAACTGTGATGCTAAAGTCTTGACTAATTAGAGATATTGGGCCATTCTTTCGTCCTTGGCCTCATAGTCTCCTAAAATGTGGTTGACCACCAATAGAGAGTCACTATGTACTGATAGTGAATCTACCTTCAGAGCATGTGCCAGCCTTATTCCCGTGAGAAGGCCTCATATTCCGTTTCATTGTTTGAGGCCTGGAACCCAAAACGGATGGCATACTCAATCATGAAACCTTCTGGGCTGATGAGAATGATTCATGCCCCACTGCTACCAACGGTTGAAGAACCGTCTACATAAAGATTCCAAGGATCTGGAACCTCTGAAATCACCAACTGAGGGGGGTCTTCTGGTAACGTACACTCGACGATGAAGTCTGCTAAGGCTTGGGCCTTAATTGCAGTGTGAGGTTTATATTGGATATTGAATTCCCCCAACTCGACGGACCAATTTACCAATCGTCCTGATGCCTCGGGGCTCAGTAAAACCTTTCAAAGGGATTAGTCCGTCAGAACGATAATGGTATGAGACTGGAAATACGGTCATAGACGCCTAGCGGATATGATAAGGGCTAGAGCAATCTTGTTGATCTTCGGATATCTCGTCTCTACATCTTGTAAGACTTTGCTGACGTAATAGATAGGTTTCTGTACTCCATCTTCCTCTCTGATTAAAACAGCAATGACTGCGACTTTGGTGACTGAGAGGTATAAAAACAAGTCTTCTCCAGGAAGTGGTTTCGAAAGTAGGGGCGGAGAACTTAAGTATACTTTGAGTTCTTCGAATGATTTCTGACAATCATCCGTCCAAACAAATTTTTTTGCTTTTCTGATGGCTTTGAAAAATGGCAAACATCGTTCCGCTGATCGAGCCATGAACTTTCCCAATGCTGCAACCCTTCCTGTTAGCTCTTGCACTTGTTTGATGGTTTTTGAGGATGTCATCTTCTCTGGGTTTGCCTCAATTCCTCGTTGAGAAACCCATAAATCCCAAAAAACTTTCTTGATGCAACTCCAAAAGCGCATTTGAGTGGATTCAGCTTCATTTTATACTTTCGAAGGATGTCGAAAGTTTTCTTCAAGTCTTTGACATGGAGTTTAGACTTTGTACCTTTGACGAGCATATCATCGACATAAACCTCCATGTTCTTTCTGATCAAGTCTCGAAAGATCATATTCACCAGTCGTTGGTAAGTTGCTCCCGCTTTCTTCTGTCCAAAGGGCATTACTTTATAACAGTATAATCCTCTTTCCGTGACGAACGACATTTTGGAGACATCATCTTCATCCATCATGATCTGGTTATAACCAGAATATGCATCCATAAAACTGAGCATTTCGTGACCCGAAGTAGCATCAATAAGAATGTCGATCCTTGGAAGTGGGTAGCTATCCTTCGGGCATGCTTTGTTAAGATCTGTGTAATCCATACAAATTCGCCATCGGTTGCCTGGTTTTGGAACCATGACAATATTGGTGATCCAGTCCGCGGGTAGTAGATTTCTTCAATGAAGTTGGTAGTTAGGAGTTTATCTACCTCTTCTTCGATCTTCTCCTGTCTTTCTGGCACAAAAGTTCTCTTCTTCTGCTTGACAGGTTTTTTGGATGGATTGACTTTCAACCAGTGGGTGATGACCTCGGGGTCGATTCCAGGCATGTCTGCGGCTGTCCACGCAAAGATGTCCGCATAGGTTCTCAATAGGTTCACCAGCTCGAACTTGGTGTCTTCCTTGAGATTCGAACCTATTCGGACAGTCTTGTTTTCCTCTCCGAGATATACTTCAATGCTTGCGAGATCTTCAACTGGTTCTCCCCTTTGCATCTTTGTATTCTCTCGGAGGTCTTCAATAATGAGTGCTTCTTTGTTCTTCGATCGGCACGAATTCATGTAGCACTGACGGGCTGTAGTCTGGTCTCCTTTCACCTCTCCAATCCCGTGTTTCATAGAGAACTTCATCTTAAGGTGGTAAGTCGACACCACGGCCTGTAGCTGATTGAGTGCTGGTCGTCCCAATATGGCGTTGTAGGCAGAGGGGACCTTTACCACCACAAAATCAAGCATGAAGTTGGCTTGTGTCGAAGGCGTTCCAATCACTACTGGGAGTGCAATAATTCCTTCGACCGCAACTGAATGATTGGAGAATCCATACAACAGTGTATCCATCTTTCAAAGACGGTCTGTTGGAATGTTCATCTTCTTGAACGCTTCGTAAAATAGAACCTCAGTAGAACTCCCATTATCGACTAGAACACGTTTTACATCAAAGTTCCCAACTTTGATTGTGATGACTAATGGATCATCATGAGGAGTCTTCACATCTTGTAAATCGTCGTCAGAAAAAGAGATCGCTGGTGTAGGTCCGGTCTTCTGTTTCTTACTCGAGGATTGGCTTGTTATGCATACTTATCTGGTGTATGCTTTTCGTGCCTGGCCTGATGATCCTCCCGTGGCCAATCCCCCTGATATAGTATTGATCGTACCCGTATTCTCTTCTTGATCTTCTCTTTCTTCCATAGCCGGAGGTGTCTGTTGTCAACCTTCTTTGGGTGCTACAAACTTTCTCAACTGGCCATGCTTGATGAGGGCTTCGATTGCGCGTTTGAGTGACCTGCAATTTTTAGTTGTATGGCCATGATTGTTGTGAAAGTGACACCATAAATCCTTGTTTCTCTTATTCGGCCGGGATCTCATCTTGTCTGGCTACTGGAGAGTCTTATTGTCTTTGATCTCGTGAAGTATTTGTGATGGTTTGGCATTGAGGGGTGTCAAGTTTTTCGCGACAAACGAGTCTTTGGGATGCCGTTCGTCTCGTTTAGAATGTTTTGTTGACTTCCCCCCTTGAGGAGTTAATTCCAGAGATCGTTTTTTCTGTTCCTCCCTTCCCTCTTCCCGTCGTCCTCTGTGTGTCTCCAGGTATTCCTCAACTTGAATGTATTTGTTAGCCTTCTCGAGAAGGGCTTTCATACTACCTGGAGGACTTTTGTTAATAGAGAATGCAAACTTGGATGTTGGTCGGAGGCCTTGGAGGAAGGCAGTATACTTTACGGATTCGTCCAAGTTATCAATTTCCAAAGTGGCCGCGTTGAATCGTCCGAGAAAGCTTGCCAAAGATTCGTTTTTCTCTTGCACAATGTTAAGCAGACTCGCCGAGTTTTTCCTTCGGGACCGACTTCTTACAAAGTACTTCTGAAAGAGATCCGATAACTGGCCGAAGGAGTAGATGGATCTTGGTTGTAGAGATTTGAACCATGCATGTGCAGCTTTCCTAAGAGTGGTAGGGAAGGCTCTGCACATGACTGCATCTGAGACCTGGAGGAGTAGCATGTTTGTTTCAAACTGGTAAACATGTTCTACTGGATCTCCAGTTCCGTCGTAGAGATCGCATTGAGGCATTCAAAAATTGGGAGGTAGCTTTGCCTTCTCAATGGCCTCAGATAATGGATATCTAGATTCTTCCCTCGGGGGAGATCGTTTTGGAGAATGATATCTTGGGACAATCTTCCAGTAGTCCCGTTCTCGGGAACTAAACTCTAGCGTCCTCTTTTTGTGGATAGATCTTCGAGGGGCAACCTATTCAAGAGAGGAGTTGGTACTGTCTTCAACTGACGGATCATGACGGTAGCATGATCCATTCCTGGTCCTGTGCTCTCCGCTCTTTTCTTTGGGAGCGAAAGTCGGGTCGGCCGTTGACCTACATTTGCGGCCGTAGCTTGATCTGGAGGTGAGACGGAAACGAAGGTCGCTGGGGTCAAGATGAGAATGGTGAGTGGATGGCGGAGTCACCGCCATGTCGAGCTTTTGCCAAATAGTGTTCACGACATCTTTCAGTTCGTGAATTTCTTTTGTAAGGTTGGCATGGGGTGTTTTGAATAGCTGACGGTTTAGACGATGATGAAGATCACCGTTTTTCAGAGTAGACGTTGGAGACGGGTTTCTCCGAGGTCTAGTTGATGATTCGGGAGTAGCAGACGTCACATTAACGTATACATCTTCAGTAGAACTGGCGTAACGGCGGCGCAAAGGGGTCGAGTATTGGTCATGAGAATGACCAGGTCGACGAGAGCTGTTTGTCCGACTATGACGGTTCTGGGAATAACTGTGCGAGGAGTCATTGGAAGAAGAATGATTGGCCATGTTCCCTGTTAGGGTCCCACGGATGGCACCAATCTGTTGCAGCTAAAAACTGGATCGGGAACCACACCAGAGAGTAGGCCTGCAAAAGAGAACACAGAGTGACTGCCGGGTCGGGTTCCGGCGGGGGAACGCTCCGATGCTTAAGTTAGAGATGGCTAACAATGTAGAACTCTGAAGAAGCAGTAAGGCACAATGTATAATTATGTGAGAAGTTGTCCATACCTGAGGGGTTAGACCCCTTTATATAGTAGCTGGAAGGAGAACCCTAGTAGAATTGGGCTCTGCACAACTCCAATCAGGATCGAATTAAGATCCTAGAGGATCTCATGTCAATCTTAGCTGATAGAGTTAGAGTCCCTTAGGATTCTGCCTGGTGACCGTCACGGCAAGTGCCTAATCGGTAATAAGTTGGTTTTGGACTACGTGTCATAACTGCCACGTGTCGCATGTAGATTGGAGGCGTATTTTTAGCTATATCACTACATATCCAAAAAATTGCTCATTTGGCTCACTTAGATAATATATTCCTTGCACGAAGCAACATATTGGAACAAAATCCAAAGAACATCCAAGATAAAAATAAAGTTTCATGCCGTAGACAACCCTATTATAGAAAGTCTATCCGGTCAGATAACTGTGCACAATACTTGTTCGAAGGCAACAGTTAGTTATTTGCTTTACCGGCGACATGTAAAAATATTCTTTTTCACTTTGACAATTGTGACACGCTTCTTAGAAAAAATTAATTTTTCAAACCGCCATTTATTTTTTAGAGTTAATTAAACATTTAGCAAGCGAAAACAAGAAAATCTTGAGACGATTCCAAGTGTCTACTAAAGCTTTCTAAGCTTAACAAACCGGAGATTCATATTTTTGAACTAAGCTATACAATGAGAATGTATTAGGTACCTCTCATTATATTGTAAATCAATCTCTACTTATTCTAATGTGATTCTTAATTTTTTTTCCCGAAACACAAATAAAGCAAAAGAAACCATGACGGTAGCGGGTAGTCTCAAGATCACATGTCCAAAACTCCATTTATGAAATTCAAAAAGACTTCAGAAGATGCAACTTTTCTGCAGCTGAGCCATTTTCCCATATAACTTCAACTGGAGTATGAAGCACGCTCTAAAGAGAACTGATACTAATAATGTTGTTGTTGATTTTTTCTTATTCCTTTTCTCTTTTCAACTGACTAAGTGAGGATGACTGGAAAAAGACGGGGACAAAATTTTCCAAGCAATCACAGGGAGTGGAAGACCGCCCAATGACCAAAAACTAGACCAATGACTTATGTCGCCATAAAGTACGGCATGGAGGCAAATAAAGCATACAGTAATTACTTTGAAAAAGCTCATTATTATTTTCCCATTACTTAAAACGACCTATGTCTATAGTCTTTGACACTTCACTTACATTTTGTTTATCTTAAGTACTTGGGCCACGGCCGGACCTAGTTATTTGCATTATCGGCATGTAAAAATGTTATTTTCCACTTTAATGATTGTAACGACCGGCATTAGAAAAAGACTAAGTTTCTCGTGCCGCATCTTACTTCTACTATCGATCAAATAATTAACAAGGAAAAACAAAAAAATCATGAGTGGATTCTGTATGTCCAATAAAGTTTTTTAAGCTTATGATGCTGAAGACTTGAATTTAAGGACTAAGTTATGCAGATGAAAAAGTGTTACGCACCCTAGTATACCCAAAATAAGTTTCTACTTGTTTTAGCGTAATTTTTAATGATTTTTTAATCGACACAAAAATAAAGGAAAACAAAACCTAAGTAAATTTAAGTTTGGTTTGAACTCAAAAATTGGGGTCGAGTAGTCTACTACCGGATCAAGCAATAAATCACGTAATTCTAACCCTAAGAAATAAACCTTGCACTCTGGTTGCAAAACCGAAGACGAGAGGCCTTGCAATTCAATTTACCGTTAAACATTACAATACTAAATGGGTTCCGCTGCATAAGGGAAAATACAAATCATGACTACAAAATGAAAATGATAGCTGGTCAATCAGTAGATCCTAGCTAGATCCATAGAAGAAAGAAAGAGAGCCTTGCAGTTCAATGCCTTAGGATGTATCTTCTACTAAGAGAGAGCCTTGCAATTCAATTTACTGTGATTTTCTTTTTGCTTTGTTTTGCATTTTTACTAATATTGTTAAAGAGTAAAGATGAATTAACTACCCGCTAATCTCGTGTTGATCGTTCGGTGGTGCTTTGAAGATTTCCCTTGGCCTCAACCCCAAAAGTAGACAAAGGTCAAAAAGATTTTTCCTCTTCTTTGTTTTATAAGTAGACATTTCTCAAAAAGACTACTCCGGATGACGTCAAATACCTCTAAGCTTAGGTGAACCTTTTAATCGGTTCATTCACCTATATAAGCCGGTATCACAAGTTGTTTGCACACCCTTTTTTAAGTTTACAATAAATTTACGCAAAGGACTATTAACGATTTGAAAAAAAATTGAGAGGCCAGCTCACAGAGTTAACAGTCAGAAGAAAAGTTTAGGGGAAAGTAGGGAATGATCCCCTCTACTTTACACGTTGTGCGATTTGCCCCCCTCCACTTCAAAATTAACCACTAAACCCCCCCACACTTACAGAAATTGGGCACCTTAGACGGGTCCGTTATGAATAGTGTGAAATGACCAAAATACCCTTATTTCTTTATTAGTTAATGACCCCCTGTACTATACACGGTGTGCAATTTCCCCTCCTCAACTTCAAAATTAACCACTAAACCCCCTTACACTTACAGAAATTGGGCACATTAAATGGAAACCGTTAAATTTAAATGACAATTTTGCCCATGACCCTCCCCCCCGCCCCCCCTTCATTCCCCACCCCCCACCCGTTAGACCAGTCCCCCACCCCATTCTGCGCTACCAGATTCATTGCAAACAAGGGATTGCTGCAATCTGCACCTCCTCTTCTGGTCAATCCCGCTACAATTGGTGATTCACTGAGCATAACCACTGGTCTTTTTCTCCGACCACCAGGGAGTTACAAAAAAAAAAAAGGAACCACGATTGCCGTTGGTATATCACCGGCGCAACAACTACCATGATCAGCGTCACAGTAACCACCATTCTGGCCAACTCCCCCAACTTTATACTGTCTGGCTACACATCGTCGTGAGTTGCCTCATCGCTGCCATTTCCCACCACCTTGCGTCTGCAAGCCAGTGGGGCTTCTTCATCGGCCACCAACCGACCGACGCAATCAACACTGGTAACATCAATCCCCACAGACACAGGCTATCGGCGTCTGATTGCCGCACATTCGTCCAGATCCCTGCCACCACGATCGACGACCACGTCCCCAAATCGCAGGTCTAACCTCCGTCGTCATTCCACCCCAATCCACAACATCGCGCCAAGCAGCGTCACATGACCACCGTGACTGGCTACACGCCGCTGGGGCTGCACCAGATTCACGATGACGTTGCCGCCACAGTCGCATGCGAGTAGCGTGTGTGTATGTTTGCAGTGGGTGCGCGTCTGTGTTTGGGTTTAGGGTATGTGTGTGTGTGTGTGCACGTGCGTGCGTGCGTGCTGGGTGTGCGTGGAGTGTGTGTATGTGGGATTGAGTAAAAAGTCTGAGAGGAGAGAAAAAGAAGTTGAAAGAATGGTATTAAACTTAAATAGGGTAAGGAAATAAGGGTATTTTGGTCATTTCACGAATATTCATAACGAACCCGTCTAAAGTGCCCAATTTTCGTAAGTGTGGGGGGGGGGGGGTTTAGTGTTATGTTTGAAGTAGAGGGGGGGAAATCGCACACCGTCTATAGTACAGGGGGTCATTAGTTAATTACCCCTAACAGAATGGGCAAAAACGTCATTTACAAAAAAAAATCGTTAGTCAACGCGCGTGTTGACCACGCGCTGTTATATTTAACGGTTTCCGTCTAAGGTGCCCAATTTCTGTAAGTGTGGGGGGGTTTAGTGGTTAATTTTGAAGTGGAGGGGGGTAAATCGCACAACGTGTAAAGTAGAGGGAGTCATTCCCTACTTTCCCCAAAAGTTTACTGCATTAGGCCAATAACTCTTATCACGCGAGCAATAGGAAAGACCAGTAGAGAAGGGTAAACGAACATTCCTCCATTGTCATCAAGAGGATACTGATGAGAGTCCCTTATTTGGTTTTTGAGGTTTGTTGGTTATTCCTACTAGTTATTATTGAGTCACTTATATAGGTTAGTTTCCCAGCAAGATAAATTTAACCCTATAAGGTTCGTACTTTTATCAAGATTATTTTGGCAAATATTCCTATAGACGCTTTGATTTTGGATTCAAATATGTGGACCACGTGGATGCAAGTACTAGGAGCAATTCGGGTGGAGCGTATCAATATGTTCCCAAATGGAACTTCATTTGAATTGGCGTTCAAGGGTTTATCTTTTTATATTGAAAATATTTTGATAGTATAGTATCTCATAAATTTATCTTTACTTTTAATCATGTAAAGTCACAAAGCTTGTTGTTGTAATCGCGACAAATGAAAATGGAAAAAAAAATGACAGAGAACAATCAATGTGACTCTTGATGTCATTTTTATGTCATTACTATCGATTAATCAGTCGGGACAGCTTTGTAAACCCTCATGAACGAAATATTTCTCCTACTCACCCAAAAAAAAAAAAAAAAGGAATCCTCCACTACTCGCTTCCATTTTAAATAGTAAAAGTGTTCATTAGAATCAACACAATATCGGCATTTCACCCATATTTACATTATATATTTAGCAACTTTTTGAGTAGAAGAGTATGTAGGAAAATATGGAAAAATGATTCAAATGGACTTTCTTACAAGCACGGTGCCTGCAAAATCCAAATTAATTATCTTGGTAAGGGAGGTTGACACTTATATTGCTTTTAGTAGCACCTAATAATATCCAACAGAAACATTTTGTAGATATGCACAGTTTTCTGAACATAAGTATTCCCATATAATGAGTACTTAATTACCATAAGCGAAAAATTGAAATTCAATGCCCCATATAACATAATTCTGTAAACGTGACTACATATGGGCTCGATCCACATTTAATGTTGGGAAAATGCTTATTTTCTTTTTATCGATCTAACCGTTCAAGTGTGATCGTGAACAGCCTAAATCACTTTTATTTTTTCACTCGCTTAACCATCATTTTTGGGATGGTTAGCTATTTGTTCAAAATCTTTCAAATCTACCCCCCCTAATATGACTCACTGCTTCTCTCTGTCTCTCTATGACTCGCCTAAAATCTTCTCTGTATCCGCAATCATCACAGCTCCGACTACCGCACCTCCCGACGAGACCACCTACACCACCAGATGGCTCCACTACCCGACAGCCTTTCTCGACTCCTCCACTGCCCAACCCGCCATGTCTGATCCCGCACCACCAACGCCGCCAAGTCAGATCTAATTAGATCTGTATTTTTCTTATGTCATTCTTGGATCTTTGAATGTTATATATGGGGTATGATAAATGAGGGATTATGGTGAATTGTTAATGTGAATAGTTAATATGGAACTTTTGTGTTACAATTCTCAGGATTTACTCGAAAGTAATGCAAAGTTGCTAGGATTTTGGGTTGCGTTGATTCTGTTCATACAAAATGGAAATGCTGGGGTTTGAGGTCAGTGCGTCCAACAACAAAGACTCCGGCGGCGACAGCAATCCGGCAGCAACCAATCGATTCCACTTCCTGCAAGTGGCTCAACCGCTGCTACAGCAACGCTTGTGCAAAACGCACTGTGTTTCATTGCCAACGGTGGTAACGCCATGTGTCCAATTGCCGTGGTGGTGGACTCGCTATCCCAAATCGATCACCGGTGACACATTCATCGCAGCCTTGGCTCGCAAATACTTCACATACGGTAGAGATATCAATGGGCCGGCCTAGCCTGAGCCCAACGGGCATCCAATGAAAACGGGCCGGGGCCGGGCCTGATGATTGGAAAACGGGCCAGGCCTGAAATCTGGGATATATGGGCCCAATCCTGGCCCTAGGCCCAAAATATTTTTTCTTTAGTTCCCAACTACTTGTTTTTTACCTGCGTCAATGGCCAACAAAGAATACATCAAATTAAGATTGAGATTGATACATGTTAATTTGTTGTAATATTGACAGGTCTTTATTGGCCTACTACAATTATAATTTATAAGTAGCATTTTTCAAAAGTTTGGTAAATAGAAAATGACGATTACATCTATCAAATTGCTTAATACAGTAGCTCTTTAAATTTTTGCAAATGTGTGCACAGTATTTGGCTTTTCTTTCCTTTTTAAATACAGTAACATCTTCTTATCTCTTTTCTTTCCTTTTTTTTTTTCAATAAACATTTGTTGAAGTCATATGCACAAACTTTTTACTTTATGTGTATTCAAGCAACTAGTAGCAACGTTAAATTGTTTTAGACACGCACACAATATAAGTTAGTTATGCGTATGACAAAATAAGTTAACAAAATATTATCATCATATCAAACTTAAATTTAATTTTTAACTAAAGTTTTTTTGTTAAAACCAAACATATACAAAGATAAAGTAAGTAATATGATATATTTGTAATATCAAGTTTAAGCTTTATAATTTATTTTAACTATTTTTTTTAATAAAGTTTAATTTATGAAAACTAAACATGTCTTTATAGGTAATTATTACCATTTATGATTTGTATTTTTTGTCATTTTTTAAAAAAACTCTTCAAATGTCACTTGTCAGCATTCTAAATAAATAGTTGATAACACGAAAGAGGTGTTAAATCAAAAGAAGTTTTGCCTTTATATCTTGTGTGTGTGTCGAAACAAAAGATGGTGGTGGTGTTATACCATTGAAAATTTTTATGGTAATTTACAATGAAAAAAGCAGTTATTCCTTTATTTGAAGCCCACATGTGTTAATTATTATGGACATCAAAATGAATTCTTTTAAATTTTGTAATCTTAATGACACCCTAATTCCTTTTAAAAGTGAAATTTTCGAAATTATTTGGAATATGGCCGTTGGGGGAAAATGGGAGGGAAAATAAAATTTGAAAATAAGTGGGGCCTGCGAGAGGCCTAATTTCGGGCCAATTTTGGGCTTTTTTCGGGCCGTGCCGGGCCTGGCCCGGGCTGTTTCGAGTGAAACCCCGGCCTGGTCCAAGCCCAGGTCCAAAGCCCCTTTTTTTGGGCCGCCACTATTCACTGGAAGGCCGGGCCAGCCCGGGCCAAAAACGTGCCAGGCCGCGGGCTGCCCGGGCCTTTTGGCATCTCTAACATACGGGTGGTGCAGGTGTTTTTTCTTCTTCATTATTAGCCGTGTTTCCACTTCCCACCAACCCAGTTGGCGGATTGGTATTGCGGTCTGCTCTGGCGACCCTCGGATTTTGACTTTCGGCGCTACCGCCGACAACGGTCGCTTCTGACGGGTCACTATCACCCTTTGTAAGATGATGGCTGCCGACGTTATTAACATTGCCGGATTTTCCATGGAAGAGAATCAGGGCATATCTTTTTTTTTTTTAATCAAGATAATGCATTAATAAGAAGGAATTACAAAAGAGGGTGCTTGGTTCACCATTTCATCCATTAACAAAAGAGAATCAAAGGACGAAGATGGAACCAGACCAAAGGAGTTAGAAGCATCCGCCCACTTGGCTAAATTGTGGGCAATGCTATTTACACATCTATCTACTTTCAAAATATCCCAGCAAATAAAATTCTGAAGTTTCTCACGCGCTTCAGCAATTATAGGATAGCTCTTCCAGTAAGGCTGCTGCTCGTGGTTAAGTAGCCAATCCACTACAACCTGTGCATCCCCTTCAAAAATTACATGAGTGCAATTGTTTCTCAAAGCAAGATCGATTGCAATTAGGCTGCCAAGTGCTTCCACTGTTTCAGGGTCCATCACTCCATTTGTTGAAGTGATTGCAGCAACAATTTTACCTCTGCGATCTCGAATGGTCGCAGCTTGAATGGTTCTTGTCTCTCTTACCGCCGCGTCAAAGTTCACACGATGCCAGCGAAGAGGAGGATTAAATATGTCACCCGTCTGCACTCTTGCAGTAGACAAGGGAGAGAGAGCCTCTTTGTATCTATCATACGCCACTAGCACCTGCTTTGATACAATCCTTACATTGGTTTCCACTTTTTGGAACACCAATTGATTTCTACACCTCCAAAGTATATCCATTACAGTAACAGTACACATAGTTTAATGATAACTAGCCTTAGATTCATTACCTTGAGAAATTGGTGGAGATAAGATATCTGTTAACCATCTGATCAAGGTGATACTTATCTGTTTAACCAATTGTTTTTCTCCTCTTTTCTCTTTTGAAAAAAACTCACAAACAGGCTATCAAAGCCTTGATCAGACAATGAACACTTCTAACTGTAAAAGGTTCATCTTTTTGAGAGATAGGAAAGCAAAACTATATGATTAAACTCATACCTTTTAAATCAATAGAGCCCTTCAAAGAGTTAGAATCTAGGTATAAACTTTTAAGAGATGCCAGGCTACTCATAGATGATAAAACACTATTATCGAGTTTATTACTCCTCAAATCAAGCACTTCCAGATTTCTCATCTTTGGCAATTGGTTTTCAACAACTACGAGAGAAAGATCAGAGATTGATGTCACTGTCAGAATTTCTTACAATACAGATTTGTAAAAGTAATTCCCTATTGGAAAAGGCCACATACTCTTTGAACAAGAGGCTGCATCAGGTTTTAAGGGGTATATGGCCTCCTGAAACACGTTACCTATGTCTTAAAATAATTCGTGCAAATCCATGGCCCGAGAAAGTTTATGCAAGTTAATGAAATTTTAACTTAAACGTAGATGGTAGACCTTCATTGTCAATGCATATAACTAGTTGGTTGTATCCTAAGTTCAGATGTGTGAGCGATTCAAAGGGGCGAAACAACGATATATTTAAACACCAATCGCCTAAGATCCTTTTCTGGGAAAGGTCAAGTACGATTACAGAATGTGGCATTTGGCACTCAACTCCAGGCCAGTCACAACAATCGGTAATATTGTCATCTCTCCACTCTACCAAAGAAGTTCTGTTGGGGAGGTTGACGGAAGCTTTGATCTGCAGAAGAGCAAGTCTCTTTGACTCCAGACACCCCTGACATCTAGTCATTGCCAAAGCTAAGATCACCCATGACAGCAGTCTCATGAACATATGTTCAAACTCTATTTATAAAGTAAAAATAGACTTCAGAAAATGCAACTTCTATGCAGCTGAGCCATTTGCTCTTAATAACAGGAGTATGAAGCACGCTCTGAACAAGACTACCACTGATAATGTAATTGCTGATTTTTCTTCTTCTCTTATCAACAGGGACTAAGTGGAAAGAATTGACCACTGTAGTTTGTAACCAAGTATAAATGTTAGATCCCGTGGACAAAGACAGGGATATGATTTTCCAAACAATCACGTAGAGTGGAAGACCCATCAACTGATCAAAACTAATCGATGATAGGATTGCTTTTAAGCATTCATATGAAGTGAAAGACCCGTCGAAAGACTAAAATGAAATCAATGATAGGATTACTTTCAATGACTTTTGTCACCATACAGTACAGTCCAACCTATAAAGCAGATATAGAGGACAGTGATTTCTTTGAAAAAGATCATTACAATTTTGACCTTACGCATGTTCAGATCAAAAGCTACGAGCTCTGACAATTCAGTAGCATCGATTTTAGTTTCCCTTGAGTACTTGGACTAAGGCAACAATTAGTTATTTGTGTCACCGGCATGTAAAAATATCTTTTCCACTTCAACAACACACGTCTCTAAAAAAAAAAAAATTTAATTCTCAAAATCGTCTTTTATTTTTTAGAGTTAATTAAATAATTAACAAGCGAAAACAAAAAGAATTTGAGACGATTCTAAATGTCCAATAAACCTTTTAAGCTTATCAAACTGGAGATTCAGATTTCCGACCTAAGTTATACAACGAGAATATATTAGGCACCTTATCATACTGAAAATTGGTCTCTACTTATTCTAATGTACTCCATCCGTCCTGGAAAAGATAGTTCATAATTTTTTTGGACTGTCACACGAAAGTTGTTCACTTTAATATTTAAAATTGAACATTTTACAAGATTTCACCTTTACCCTTCTTTTGGCTGTTAAAGTCCTCCAACATTTTTGGTCTTCACATGGTACGACCCACACACACACACACGCGTAAAATCTCTCTCTCTCTCGAAAGGGGATGGTGGAGCTGTTGCCGAAAGTAGCCTTCACAGGATCGAAAGGGGATGGTGGAGTTGAGGGACCAGGGGAGGTAGGGAGCAAGAATCGGCCATGTTTTGGTGCGGGACGTGATGGTGGTCGGCGGCGTTAGAGCTGTAGCGGAGCGACGGCCTTTGGAGGTGGTGGCGGAAGTCGTCGGGGTGGGAGAAGAAGTTGAGGTACAGGGAGACTTAATTTACAGTGAGGAAAGAGCGTGAGGATTTTTAGGGTCATTGCTCGTTTGGTGTGAGGTTGACCTGAAGGTTTTCGAGTCTTGACTGTCTGAGGTTTTCTTCTAACGTTATATGTGTACGTTGTGCACTGGGTGGGGGTTGTACGAGGATATGGTGGTCATTGCTCGTTTGGTGTGAGGTTGACCTGAAGGTCGTGAGATGCGGTCATTAATATACACTACAGTAGATAGGTGGAGAGATAAGACAGAGCTGTTGGAGGAAAAAAAATAGAGAAGATTGGGCCATATGGAACTGACTGGGATAGTAGGTAAGCTTTCAAGCGAAAAAAAAAAAATCATTTACCCCTTAATAACTAACAAAGGTGTGAAAATGCATTTTGACCGTCATTTGGTGCTGAAAGTCAAGATTTTTGAATTTTTGGTACTAAGTGTCAATATTAAAATCATGGGTGCTGGGTGCAAGTGACTCCCAAGTATGAGGTGGGGAGTAAAATTAATCCGCCAACTTGCTACATCAAATTTAAAGCTAATGCGTAGCCCAGCTTGACAGGTTTTTGGCCCTCACAAAAGCACGATTTCTTTTACTTGGAATGAAATGCGCGCATTGCTTTCATCCGCTTGCAATATATGTAGAAACTATTAAGTGTTTATAATAAACTGAGATGATCAACGTATTCACACTTCAAACATTGAACTAAATAAAACATGGCACAATATGTAGAGGATAAACATAAGGACCTTATCGTAAAAAATCCATATTCGAGTGGTAGCCATGAAGAAGTTAATTAGGAGTAAAAAAGAGAATACACAACACTAAACTAGTAATGGTAATCAAATAGATTCTAACTATCTTCATGTATCAAAGCATAATAACTCTCGACCGTGGATTGCACAGTAGATTCATCGGGTTTGAATTACAAATCATAATAAATCGGGGAAAACAGTTAACACGGTACATTTAACTATCTTGAGAAACTACATTTAAGGAAGACTGTCCACCACAAAGTATATTTAAGGAAGATTATCTACCACAAAGTAATAGCAATGGCTCAGGCTAACCTGAACAAGATGAAACCACGCTTGTCGCCAATAAGGATTTATGCATAGAATCGCGAAAACTGCTAGTAACATTGTTATGTAGGCTATTGCGAAGCTCACGTAGAAAGTATCCATGTTCATGAACTCAGTTTCTTTCGTGGTTCTTGGTGTTACCGGAGCTGATTTGGGGTCAGTGCAATTTCTGGATACAGGCTTTCCGCAAAGAAGCTGATTGCCTACGTAGCTCATGTTATCAAAAGTCTGAAAGTGGGGTCCCTCAGGTATCGGTCCGGATAAGTCATTGAATGACACATTGAAGACTTGAAGCGAGTCTAGCTTTGCAAGTTGAGAAGAGATGTTTCCTGTCAATCTGTTGTAGGAAAGGTCTAAGCTCTCTGTGCCCGTTAAGTTTGCAAATGTTATCGGGATCGTTCCGCTGAGGTTATTGTGGGACAAGTTTAGAGATTTAAGATGAAATAATCTCCCAATTCCAAGTGGTATGTGGCCCGCAAGATTGTTGCAAGACAAGTCAATGGCAGAGAAATAATTTAAAATATTTCCCCGGTATACGAGAGGGATTGATTTTGTTTGGAACTGTATAAATACATCTACAAAATGTTCTTGATATGCATCTGGGCTTATGATTACGAGGCCCTTCCCAGCCTGCCGGATGCCAACTTTGTCCAATAATGGCCCAAATGTGAGGTTTCCCAGACAAGGAGGGATGCTGCCAGAAAGATTGTTATTTGAAAGACTAATCAAGTTTAACTCGGACAAGCTACAAAATTGAGATAAGATCTCGCCTTCAAAATGATTGTCGTTCAAGAGAAGAATCCCCAGACTAGAAAGGCTGTCAAACCATTTTGGGATGGGACCAGTGAACTGATTATGATTAAGATCTAAAACCCGTAAACTCGTGCAATTAAAGAATGCATGAGGCAGCGGTCCTTGTAGCCTATTTTTTGACAGCTTAATATACTTGATATCTGGTGGGCTGAGGCAAGCAGGTAAAAGGCCAGTAATATTGTTTTCTGAGATGTCCAAATATTGAAGAAACTTGAGTTGACAAATTGCGGTTGGGAAAGGACCATCAAGACGGTTAAGATTAATCTTCAACAGAATCATGTAATTGCAACTAGACAAGCTATTTGGGATCGTCGTGAAGTTATTGACGTCGAGCTGTAAATGGTTCAATTGAGTCAGGTTATGACGCGCTGGTAGTATTGAGCCTTGTAAATTGTTATTTGATAGTTTCAAGACTTGTAGATTGCGGCAACCCATTGCCAAGCTGTTGGGTATGTTTCCAGACAAAAGATTATGGGATAGATCAAGATATCTGAGAGAGGCCATGTCACCAAATGAAGGGGGAATAGTGCCTGTAAAGCTATTTGCAGACATTATTAAGTCTGTTAAACCAGGGAAAGAAGTGGCAATGTCCTCAGGAATGTTGCCGGAAATGTGATTGCTTGCAATATCCAAGTGTGACAGCTTTGAAATAGGATTTGATGGCATTTGGAGGGATCCAACGAAAGCATTATTTTGGAGAGTAAGTGTCTGTAATTCTGCGTTGTTCTCGGTTAGCCAAGGAAAGGACTTCTCGCTAAAGCTTAAGTCATGAAGCTCGATGAATTTGAGGTTATGCTGGTGGTAGAGAAATTTGGGAAAAGCTGCATTATTGTTACCATGTCTACCGTCGTCAGATAGTCTGATGTTATCTAGTTGGAAACTTGGAACTGAAGCTTGAAACTCATCTGTTTCCAACAAATAGTTGTTATACAGGCAGCTAATCACCTTAAGTCTTGAGTGATTGAAGAATGGCCTGAACGAGATTGGGATCTGAAAATTGTTTTCAGAAAGTTCAAGATCTTCCAGCAACGTCAGATTAACAAGTGGAGATAATGCAATACTTCCAGTAAACTGATTCAAGGTGAGATCAATAGACTTGAGAGACGTCAAGTTTGCCCAGCACCCAGGTAAGTTGCCCTCCAGTTCATTACTGGAGAGGTCAAGCACTTGAGGAGTCTTCACTCTACAGAGCTCTACAAAACACTTACTTGATATCATATGTCAAATACCATGTCATGACCAAAACGCTTCATTTGTATTATACTTCATATTATATCATATCATGGCATATCATATCATATATTATCCAATTTTACCTCTCTATCTTTAAAAGAATTAAAATTTCTGGACATTTCTCTTTCCAAACTTTTGTAAAGTGTTTGGCACTCTGGACTTGTCAATCTTCAATAGCTTGTTTGTTAGTTTTTTTTTCCTCCTTTTTTTCCCTCTAGTTTGTGAGTAAAATGAGAGAAAAGAAGAAAAATGGTAGGAAAGTTTCGACTTCTTTTGTTTTTAAATCTTTTCTCCCAAAATTAGGAAGAAACAAAGATAAATGAAACTCTCATTGGTAATATTTTAATAATGCCCATATTACCCTTGAGATAATAAAGACTAAATTTTTAATAACTCTTACAAGAACTTACCATTTTACTTACATATAGATTATTGTTTAAGATGTTAGAATTGACTCATGACTGATTGTTTTGCTTTTGGTGTGACATTACTTAAATTTGGATATTGAGATATTTATAGTCAACTCATGACTAATTTCTGTTTTTTCTATTATGACATAACTAGTGATGTAAGGTTTACTATATTAGTATGATATAAATTTTCTATGATATCATTAATGACTAATTTGTTTACTCGTCACAACTACGTTCTTTTTTAGGATCATACATCACAGTATTTGTTAGAATTATCACAATATACTACAGAGTATATACGTAATCGGGTATCTTTTTTTTTTTTTTTCTACTGAACTCACAAACAAGGGAAATGAATGATACTTTCTTTCTCTTTTAAACTCATAAACAAGACGAAGGAAATTGTGTTCCGTTCTCTTTCTTTATCTTCTCTTCCTTTCTTTTCTTTTGTCTCATCTCAAAACTCAAAAACAAAACAGGCTACAAATGTCTAACTACTATTTGGCATGCCGAATTAATTCTTCAAGCAATGTCATCATCTCTATGCACTTTTCCTGGCCTAAAATCCCACTGCCGAACGCGCGCTCACACACAAACATTCTCTCGCTCTCTCTCACCTAAAAATAAATGAATATGCATAGTACTAAGACTAACAAAGTCAAACTAGATTAAAACAAAACAAGGACTTTAGTACCAAAAGATTTTTAGAGTACACTATAAGTTGTTAGTTGTTTAACACGAAAAAAAAAGGAAAAAGAAGATAAATAAGAGTAAGCATATCTTTAGACATATTGTACTCGCAATTTGAAAAATAAGTTAGAAAAGGCTGAAACAAGACTTGCCCCTCTACTTAAATTTTAAGGTAAGAAAAAAAATAAGTAAGACTAGACCGGTGACCAAAAAAAATTTAAAATCTAGGGTCTACTTTGACCTTCAATAACCATTGCTATACGAAATGACCATTACTTTACATAAAGAAAAAAGATGGATATTACATGATACTAAAAATCCTAAATAATCATATTTTGAATTTTAGTGGATATGCTTGCGAGAAGAAAGGTCAAAATTTTAATAGTGAACCCAGAAAGTTCAGAAAGATCCTTGAAAGTTCAACTATTATATTTGTTGCTTAAGTAATTTAGTTTTTATCAGTGCCTGCTAGGTCTATTGCGTTCATTTCATTCTTACTTAAAGATACAACATTTGAGCTCCCAAGTCCTTCTGTTTTACCAAATTTGCTATACATATATTAATTCTAACTACTTCTCATCAGAGACTTTACTTTTTACATTTCTTTTTGGGTTAGAAATTTTGAACTTTTGTTAATATCACTTAATTGTAATTCGAACTTCTTCTTAGTTGCTAACTATTATCTCACACTTCTTAGACTTACTGCCATAGAATTATTTTAAAAGAGATTGGCCAACTCAATTATTAACACTTCGCATTACATTTCCTGTGCTCAAATTGTATCTAGAACACTTTCTTCATCTTGATTACTGCGAGGCCAAATTTATAGTGTTTGGTGAGAATTAAATATTTGTATAATATGCTTGAAATTGATTACAACACGATGCAATATTTAGTGACAACTCGATATGACAAAAGAAATAAGTATATTCAAAAGTGACAAATATTGTTAGTAATTCACATTTCAAAATGCTTTCTGCAATTAACTTTTATTGTGATTTTCTGCAATGAATTAACTTTTAATGTGAATTGCTAATGCAATATTTGGCATTAGCAATTCACATTTGAAAATAGTAACATACTTTCTGCAATCAACTTTGCATGCTTCGAGTCCTTAATTAGCAGTTCACGGTTGTTTTACTTATTATGCTTTACTTAAAATAGTCATACTAATTAAGTTTTATTGTGATTTTCAGTAAGTTCATTAATATCATTATAATCAGTGTTAACAGTGGAAGCATTCATTAATCAATTAGTGGAAAGAAACAAAAGGCCGAAAAAGAAATTATACGAAGGCTACGTGTGTCTCTTGATGGAAGATTGCAACTTGGAAGTGCGAAGAATGTAAAGGCTTTTGTCACCAGCGCAATGGTTTGCTGGTCACTAGTGCAATGAAATTTAATAAGTCATATTGGGGTGCCAAAAATAACATGTAATGACTTTTGTCACTAGTGCAATACAATTTATTAAGTCACATATCTATATGCTTTCATTTGGAACGTGTTCATCTATTTGTGATTTTTTTTGTTTTTTGAAACTTATGGAACCAACTGCTTGCATTAGAATTGTCCGTGATATTGTTTCATGGAAATAAGTCTTATTTTGTGCTTGTTCCACATATTAGTTCATAAGAAAACTTTTCTGAAACAAAATTTACCACATGAACAAAACTTTCTTTTGTTTCTTGAATAATTGGCTACAAAAATTGCGTAATGTATACTTCATATTCTATGAATGTATAGTCATCTCTATCAATATCGATGCATAAGATGGGAGACTCGAGACATTACTTTAAAGGGCCAGGGACAGCTCTAGGTGAGCTGAGAAAGGCAGAAGAGAAGTTGACCCGACTAGTGAATGAGAGTGTAAACTTGCTGCCAGTGGGTGGTAACTGGTAAGATTGTGGGTTTGTTAATTAAGTTATCATCTGCTCTAAATGCTTAAACTATTAGAGAATGAACCCAACAATGTTATCATGGTTAATACTCCCCCTCATGTGCAAGTCCCCGATTGCACGTGGAGAGATAGACCAAGACAAAAATAAACAGGTTGCACGTGAAGAGAATAACCAAGTCAGAAATAAACTGAAGGGTATGCAAGCGAGAAGAATTGAACTCAAGATCTTACCAAACCAGAGCTCAAATACCATGTTAAGTTATTATCTACTCTAAAAGCTTAAACTGTTAGAGAATGGGCTCAAGAATGTTATCATGCTTAATAGGGTTGTCCAATTTCTTGCTCTAAGTGAGCATGACCTGATTTGAATCTCAAAGAAGTGGACCTAATGGATTGATTAAAAGATAAGCATGGTTTGTTGGTTTTGAGATTTAACTATCTATTTATGTTATTTTTATAATTTTCTTCTTGGTATATGTGTAGTATGTTGGATGCTTTCCGGATTCACAGCTTTTATATGTAGATTCTAAACAAATCCTCGAGTCAGGGGAGCTGGAAATTAACCTGAGCTTGGATGGGCAATGACCTGGAAAGTTTTTTTTCTAGATGGACGTCACAGGGGTTACCTTTTCATTTATACACTATCAATTGATGGTGTATTATTTGTGAGTGTGTGACATGCACTTTTATTGAGAAGTACTTTCTTAGTGACAAAATGTTCCACCTTACTTATAACGGTATTTTTTCTAAACATAATTGAAAATGCGCAATAAATTTGATAATGGTAGGGGAACATATCATTTTTTACAGGCAAAACTGATGCGCCCTCTGGTACGATACTTATAAATAGGGGTAGCACTGTGTAGGGGTAGCATTGAGTGCTACCATCTGTGTATGGTTTGATGTAAGCAGTGATACTTGAAGATTAGTTATGTGCCATCTGCTAAAGGTACCATGTATATGATATGACCCTTTCAAGTTGTTTGAGCTAAGATACAGGTTCTCGGATGGTTCCCGAGATTCGAGAGGCCATAAAGATATATGTAGGATAGTATGTTGTTATCTAACAATCATTTGTTTGTAGGTAAAATGATAAGTTCTTGTAAGGAAGTAATTAAAAATTTAGTCTTCATCATCTTAAAGATAAAATGGACATTCTAAAATATTACTTATGAGAGTTTTCTTTCTCTTCGTTTCTTCTCAATTTTGGGAAGAAAAATCTAAAGACAAAAAAAAATCCAAACTTTCCTCCCTTTTCTCTTCTTAAAAAAACACACAAATTACAAAAAAAAAATTTTGAGGTAATGAGCCACTTTCCTTTCATCTCCTCTCTTTCCTCCCTTGAAAAAAACTCACAAACAGGCTATCAAAGTCTTGATCAGAGAATGAACACTTCTAATTGTAAAAGGTTCACCTTTTTGAAAAATAGAAAAGCAAAACTATATGATTAAACTCATACCTTTTAAATCAATAGAGCCCTTCAAAGAGTTGAAATTTAGGTATAAACTTTTAAGAGATGCCAGACCACTGATAGACGATAAAATGCTGTTATCGAGTTTATTACTCCCCAAATCAAGCACTTCCAGATTTCTCATCTTTGACAATTGGTTTTCATCACCTACAAGAGAAAATAAGATCGATGTAACTATCAGAATTTCTTACAACACGGATTTGCAAAAGTAATTCCCTATTGGAAAAAGCCACACACTCTTTGAACAAGAGGGTGCATCAGGTTTTAAGGGGTATATGGCCTCCCGAAACATGTTACCTATGTCATAAAATAATTCATGCAAATCCATGTCCTGAGAAAGTTTATGCAAGTTAATGAAATTTTTACTTAAACGTAGATGACAGACCTTCATTGTCAGTGCATATGACCAATTGGTTGTATCCTAAGTTGAGATCTGTGAGCGATTCAAATGGGCGAAACAACGATACATTTAAACACCAATCGCCTAAGATCCTTTTCATGGAAAGGTCAAGTGCGATTACAGAACGTGTGGCCTTTTGGCACTCAACTCCAGGCCAGTCACAACAATCGGTGGTATTGTCGTCTCTCCACTCTGGCAAAGAAGTTCCGTCAGGGAGGTTGATGGAAGCTTTGATCTGCAGAAGAGCAAGTCTCTCTGACTCCAGACACCCATGACATCTACTCATTGCCAAAGCCAAGATCACCCATGACAGCAGTCTCAAAAACATATGTCCAAACTCCATTTATGAAATAAAAATAGACTTCAGAAGATGCAACTTCTCTGCAGCTGGGCCGTTTGCTCTTATAACTTCAACATGATTATGAAGCACGCTTTGAACAAGACTACCACTGACAATGATATTGTTGATTTTTCTTCTTCTCTTAGCAACATGCGACTAAGTGGAAAGAATTGACCTGTGTAGTTTGGTAACCAAGCATAAATGTTGGGTCCCGTAGACAAAGACAGGGATAGGATTTCCAAGCAATCACATGGAGTGGAAGACCCGTCGACTGACCAAAAGTAATACATGATCATGGATTACTTTTGAACATTCACATGAAGTGAAAGACCCCTTTCTTAATGGGATTTCTTTCAATGACTTTTGTCACCATCTAGTACTGTCCAAACTACGAAGCAGATAAAGAGGACGGTGATTTCTTTGACAATTCAGTAGCATTGGTATTTGTTTCCCTTGGCAACAGTTATTTATTTGCATCACAGGCATGTAAAAATATTCTTTTCCACTATAACTACTATGATGCGCGTCTCTTTTAAAAAAATTGATTTTCCGAACCGTCATTTATTTTAGAGTTAATTAAATAATTAATAAGCGAAAACAAAAAATTCTAAGACGATTCTAAGTGTCTAATAAACCTTCTAAGCTTACCAAATCGGAGATTCAGATTTTCAACCTAAGTTATACAACGATAATGTATTACGCAACTCATCATACTGTAAATCGGGATCTACTTAATCTAATACACTCCTCATGTCCTAAAAAAGATCGCTCATAATTTTTTTTTTTTACTGTCATACATATATTGCTCACTTTCATATTTAAAATAGAATATTTTACAAGTTTTCACTTTTACCCTTCTTTTGGCTGCTAGAGTCCTCCAATATTTGTTGTCTTCATATGCTAGGACGACCCACACAAACACATAAACACACTCGAAACGAAAGTAAGAATCTCTCTCCCTCTCTCTCCCCCTCCCCTCCTGTGTATAGTTTCTCTCACGAAGTGACTTACTTGTTTAATTAGGGTTAAGATGTTTAGGTCGTGGTTGAGGCGGCAAGGTGGTGAAGATGGTGATGGCCAGAAAAAATAGGATGATAGCTGTGGTGCCGTCAACAGTGCTAAGGCTCGTCGATTTTGTAGTTGATCGATATTTAGGTTACATCAGCTGAGATGGCCAACATGGTATCAACTCACAGTAATGGCAATGGGCAGCGGCTGAGTGAGTCAACATAGCTTTTGCCTAGCATAAATGTTGGTCCCGCGGAGAAAGACTGGGCAGAATTTTCCAAGCAAGCACATGGAATGGAAGACCCGTCCAATGATCAAAAACTAGTCCATTGACTTCTGTCGCCATAAAGTATAACATGAAGGCACGTATAGCATACTGTAATTACTTTGAAAAAACTCATTACTCTTTTCGTTTCATATAAATTGATCAAAGATTTAAGTCATATATTATGTGGTTTTCATTTTACCCTTTAGAAAGAGGAGAGAAAGAAAGTAAGTCAGAAGAGAGAAAATGGTTTCGTGAAGTACTAAATGTGAAGAGAGAAATAGAATAAAATATTTAAAAGAATGAGCCAAGAAAATGAGTTGCTGGAAAGTTAAATGTGGAGAGATAAATATGATAAAAAACTTAATTAGAATAAATATGTAAAAATACATAAATAATCTTTCTTAATTTAGAAAATGAGCAATTTTTGTGTGAAGGTTCAAAAGAAAAATATATATATATATATATATATATTTTTTGGGAATGATGGAATACTATTTTGACCTTAAGTTTAACTTAAATCGATCGATGTCTATGGTCTTTGATACTTCAGTTACATTGATTTTTGTTTCTCTTGAGTACTTGGCCATGGCCGAACCTAGTAATTTGCAAATCAATGCCTTAGGGTGCATCTTCTGTCTAATTAGCAGAGGCTGCATCCCAAGTCTCAGTTGTTGTGTAGAGGCCCCAAAAATCCAATAAATACCTTCAGCAAATGCTTCCTGATCGCTATATAAGGTGTTAAGTCTCACGAATCTGAACTTATTAAACCACGCTCACTGTTTTTTCCGGCTATCTCCAGTTTCGGATTCCCTTTTCTGGTCTAGAATTTTTGGATCATGCCTTCTCAGATTTCTCTAGTTTCTTAGGGGCTTTAGTTGGCGTGCTCTGCTTAGTTTAAGGCTATCATATAATACTATGGAGGATGGGAGGCGTCTGCTAGGTTGTTTTGGATTTCTTGTCTAGTTTCATTCGCCTAGCGTCTTTAAAGGGTGGTGGTTCTGGGGTTTCACTGTGATTCTCTTTTTTCAACTTACTTTAAAGTTCTTGTGTTTTGCAGGGTGTTCGTTTCAGCTTTCTATCATGTTCTGCCTCAGCATAACATAGCCTTGGCTCAATTCAACTCCTTTGAACCAACAATACATCCATCAACCAATTTTTGGGAAACAAATCACGCTTCACATAGCTACCTAAGTCCATATTTAACACAGTGTTTTCGAGCCTGAAGAGATACGCTATCCAGTCCTTGGGCTTTTCAATTTCTGTTTTTCCTACTTTACCATAATTCTGGGCTTGATTGTTGGAATCACAAGCGCTTAACTGGCGATTTTAAGTGTCAGAGCACTTCACATTTTTTACTTTTTGATATGACAGTCTAGCTAGCATAACATAACTCCTACTACTATCTAATAACTCAGACTATCTTCTTTACTAGCAAACTTATCAGGTTCCTACTAACAGACATCCAAAATAAGATTGAGGACTATAACATATCGAACCAAGAACCCTGGAAAGATTTGCACCTGCAATCTTCGTTTTGAACTTCAGAATAAGGAGAGATCAAACATGAAATTGTTTAAGAACAAAACAATTTCCACCCAATGGCTATTTTTGCGCCCACTTTGCATAACAAAAATTTAGCTTGCAATGACAAAAAGGTACTCAGACCAAAAAAAGGGGCGGTCTCGTACCGTTGGTCCGACCATCTAGGATCGTTGGTTGAAGGGAGCTGCTGTGACAGGTGAGACAGAAGCGGGGTAGAGAATAACCTAACAACATATCCAACTGTCCAAGATAGTCGGGACCATATATTATTTATGGGTTATGTGTGTTTTTGTGTGTGTTTTATAATCATCTACATGTATACAATAACAATGAGGCATGGCAAAGGTGGCATCAACCTCCGAATAGGAACCTCTGTCTCTTCAATGGCTCTGTATTTCTGTCGAGTGAATCTGCGTAAGCTACTAACGGACTTGCATCACGTTGAGAAGAAGACCAATAACATAGCCCTCCTAGGCTCAACCCGGTAAAGAAAACACCAGATTAGAGCGATTTCAGGAGCGTTTCTCCGGCCGAGTCGCTCCTCGTACTACTTTCATACGCATAGCCCTTCGACCCACTATTTGATATCAATGAAGATGAATCTGGATAATTTGATTGAGTGAAGATTGCACGTCGAGCCGCGAGGACTCATTCTCAGTAACATCCAAGAATGCATAGTAAAAAAATATTCACTCTTTTTGGTAGTTAACAAGAACAGCCAAACAAGAGAAGGATCATATGGAGAGTATTGTTCATGCATAGTAAGCCCGACTCGATTCTACGTCAGTCGGAGCTGTTCTCCGGCGTGGAGGAATTGAAGGAGTTGTTGAATGGGCCGTGTTTTCAGTTGAGTGACGGCAATGCCATCCCTCAGTATGTACTTGGTGGCTCTTGCTTGCCTCTTTTACCTTGGCTTCTAATGCCTTTTGGTGGATCTGGTGAGAATAGGACTACTGTGACTTCGTCTGCGGCAGCTTATAACTCGGTGCACGGAAGCGGGATGGAGTTGGTTGGGAAGGCGTTTGGGAGAGTTAGGGCCGAGTGGCAGCTGCTGTCGAGGCCTTGGAAAGAAGAGTGCATCGAGTTGTTCCCTGTCGTCGTTGTGACATGTTGTTTGCTGCATAATTTTCTGATCAAGTGCAGTGAGGCATTGCCTGATGTAAATCTAGGCCATTCAAGTAATCATGACCTCCCTCTTTTTGAAGGGGAGGAGGATGATAGTGCTCACGGGAATACGGGGATTAGGAATGCTCTAGCGTTGTACTTGAGTCGGGTAAGTCAGATGAGATGAATTCTGTGATGATGCTTGTATTGTGCTGTTTCTTTTGGTTGTAAACACGCTATGCCCCTGTGGTATTCATGCCCGTGTTTTGAGGTTTACTACCTTCCTCTTTAGTTTGCTATGCCTATATACGTGTAACAGTTATTTGTTTTTCACTTGGTCTGTTTATGATCTCAAGGAGAGTACCCTAGACACCACATTCTGGGAACAAGGAAGAAACCCTGTACTGGGTTAATGATATTGCTATATTAACCCTCATTAGGCACCAAAACAAGCCCTCCAGAGTGAACGAAAAATCAAAGGCTTATCAACCAACTATGCGTATACCATACTTGCTACTTTTATATATACAACCAGGCTAACAATCGTAATCTAGTGTCAAATTTTCTCCAGCCAGTGCGTCTCAAAAAACATCATCTTACTTTAGCGACAATGATGTACATAGAGGTCTCGTTACCCGTATTAGAAAGCAAGATAATTACTCATTTAATTAGATAAGAAGATGTGTCATAATTCTTTTTCAAATGCACTCCATAAATAGTAGTTATATTAGCATCTGTAGTTTTGATTAAAATGTGCTTTACTTTTCATGTTTTGATTATGGGGGTGAAGGTGGTGGGTTTTTTAGGGTTGGGGGATTGGAGAGGCCAATGATACAGCTTTTCCTGTTCTCCAATTAGCCATGACTAGCTTAGCCAATTGTTAAACAATTTCTCTTGCCTGCTTTATACAGAATGGCGTATTTGTTATGTTAGTGACTTGGCATGCCTCAACAAACAAGATCCAGAAAATTTGGGTGCATCCAAGCCAATATCGATAGAATGTAGATTATAGATAGAAGAGATTTTAGTTCCAATTACAAAGACGGGGAAGGGGACATTTCTAGCAGGGTACATTTGACCTTGGCGATGAAATCATTCTCTAATTTATTGGCGTTTGTGGGGTTTAGTCTTGGTGGAAGTGGTTCACTGGCAGAGCAGCTTCTGAGTACAGGTTTCTCACAAAGAAGCGGATTTTCGTTTGCTCGTGAGAAGTTTGAATATGGTTTGCCTGGGGTATCATTCCAGATAAGTTATTGAACGACATGTTGAAGGAACCAAGACCGTTTGTGTTAGCAAGTTGAGAAGGAATGCCTCCACTTAGCTTGTTGAATGAAAGATCCATGCTTCCTATGCCCTTCAAGTTTGAAAATGTTGTCGGAATTATCCCGCTGAGGCAATTGTGGGACAACTTCAGAGATCTAGTATTGACTAGATTCCCAATCTCAAGTGGCATGAGGCCCATAAACTTGTCGCAAGACAAATCAGTTACTGAGTGAACAGCTAAGATCTTTCCCCAGTGCGCAAGAGGGATTGATTTTGTTTTGACCTTTATAAGTGCTTCTTGATGCGATAATGTTAGTAATGTGGTTGCTGATGGTAGTATTGGATCTCCATGCAAATCCTGTTCAATGGTGGCTCAAGTGATGTTACTCAAGCAAGGGGGGATGCAACCAGAAATGCTACTGTGTTTGAGATTAATCAAGCTTACGCAGGACAAGTGACAAAACTGAGTTGAGATCTCGCCTCGGAAATGATTATTATTCACTAGCATCAGACCAAAAGTCTGTCAATCCAGTTTGGCATGGGACTACTAAACTGATAGTGGCTAAGATCTAACACCACCACCTGCCATTTGAAGTTACATGAGAATGCAGTCCTTTCATCCCTTTGGACAACTGAACATACCTGATGTTGGATGGGCTGAAGCAAGCAGGTAAAATGCCAGTGATATTGCTCTTTGAGAGGTTCAAAATACAAAGCGAATTAGGTTGGCAGAAACAACCCAGTCGGGTGATAACGCCTGGTAGTATTGAGCCTTGCAAATTGTTGGTTGATGGTCCCAGGGGATCTAGAAGGGGGCAATCCATTGCCAAGCTGTTCTTATGTTGCCGGACCTTTGATTGTTGGACAAATCAAGATATACCAGAGAGGCCATGCCACCAAATGAGGAGGGAATACCATATCTGACACCTTATCAACCCTCATGATCCAGTACTGCCAGAGAAATTATCCACCTTCGCCACCAACTTTAACATAAAAGTATGAAGTCATGGAGAGAATACATTAATGGTTTTGGATTAAGCAGAATGAAAGTTTTATTCTACCAAAACCACCAACTTTAACATAAAAGTATGAAGTCAAAATAAAACCGTCTGCCTCCGGGATATAGTAGCCTAGTTCAATGTTCTTTCAATATTGTTTTAGCGGTACGTTTGCTTAGATGAATGAAGCAGAAGCTTCGATCACTTGATACCTTGTTAAAATGCCAGAAATTTATGTCTATAACATATTGAAAGAAATGAAAGAGGGAAAAGATTAAATTGGTGATAGACGAATGCTTAGAAGCGAGCAATTTTATTAGTGAGTTAAAAGGTAAATGTTTAATGCCAAAAAAAAGGGGTTATTGTAAATCTGCCTAAAAGAACAGTTTTGAGGTTCATTTTCTGCGTAAAATTCGCTAGACCAAAGATTGCAGAGGCAATTTTATTAATTGTAGCACACATTTCTTAAATAGGTATGGAAGAGATTAATCTACTCCAGTCGAACTGCTGACAGTAATTTCAACTATAAAATCCCTTTTTTCCCATTTTAAATAAAAGAGTTTAAAATTAGCCGGTTTATACCGTAAACATATAGAATGGAAAAAAAATCGTTATTGTATTCTTCCCATTATAAAACAAGGGGGATGATCAAAAATGAAAGAACGTTAGATCAGTCTACTTTGCCTATACCGGGCCTCATAATCATGATCATTAGTAAACCATAAAGGGCAACAAGTTGTCTTAGATCTTCACGGTCATCGATAGAGTTCGTGTTGTCTTGCGGAACAAACAATTTATATGGTGAACTATAGACATCTTCTTACAACTCGACTAACAGTATAATCATTCGATGATATATATACACTATCTTCACTTGGGAGCCCGTTAAGAAGTCTCTCAGCATTTGAAACAAGTGAAAAACCATTTTAAGACGTGATATGTACATTTTTCCATCAAAACCCCGGTACCCGTTTGAAACTAAAATATCTCCAAATAAACAAGCTGCTAGAATTTTTAAAACCACTTAGACATGATAGTTTAAGTTTGTATTAATATGGAAACATTCATCGAAAGGGATATTGTTAGGCTTTGCCCTAGAACTTTTTTATTTGATCGATGTTGTTTTAGGATTTACTAATAGTGTACATTTCTTTAATTGGTCATAATTATGTTATTCCTTTATCTTTCTAATGTAATTTATGAGTATAGAGATCCTTATACACACGGAAGATATAGATCATCATATAATAGAATAACTATGTTCGCAATCATAGATGAATTAAAAAAAAAAAAACCATCTACTAGGTTGTAGTGCTAGAGATGATTTATCTTAACCATACAAGTGGATACTCCAAGTTATGTATAATGCATTGAACGGGATAAATGTGAACATATATCATTGTGTTAATGTCTAATAGAATATTTCGCAATAATACTAGTACGTGCAAATCCAAGATTCTGAGATAGTGATGAACTCAAAATCACAATTTAATTGTCTTGGTATTCCAATGAGTGGGATTATTATATAATGACCAATATCTCGGCTATTGAGGAATATATGTGTTAGGGACGTTGAGAACATTATCTATTATTATGAAGTTGTACGTCGTCCTTTGAAAATACGACGTTCCTACAGATTTAATTTATTGTTGTTCATAAAGCTCGACCAACTTTTTAGTAGGGTATATTACTAGAAGGTTTGATTTACAACTTATAAGATATTACAAACTTAGTTTTGTCAGCATGTCTTTGAATTGTAGCTGGTTCAATACAACAATAATGCTGTGGAGATGTGCCGCTTTTCGGTAGCATCATTTCTTATCCCAATGTCCGTAACTCCAATCCTAAAGCTTGTCAACAACCGGGTGACATTTAAGATCCAATTTGACCTAGGCATTATTAGGGAACGAACGAGTCTAGCCTAAAGAGGAGGTGGTGCTGGAGATGGGGTTCAAGCCCTTCGCTGAAACAAAACTGACATGTCGTATTGCTGCTCTGGGCAATTCCCTGTCGGTCTTAAGGACCAAATGAGCCAAACACTAAACTTTGGCTTTTCGCCAAGTATGCCGAGCGCGTACTTGTAAACTTTGCCTGTTTGTCCAAGCCGAATTATCTTTGCCGCGAGTGCCTAGTCTGGATATCCGCCCGCTGTTACTGGTTGTAGGGACACTGGGTTAATTGAGCTCTTCTTCGATCAGCCTCCACCCATTTACTTTGCTTTTAGTTATAACATTGGATTGGATATTGGATTATTAGTTCCACTCTTACTTGTGATATGTTTTATTGATTGTTGGTCTTCTTTTAGTTATAACTATGAAAAGTAAGTGGTGCCGACCCGAAGGGGAGCGAATTAAGGTTATATTTAATGAGTTTGGACAGCAAATCGACTAGATGGATATAAAGAAATTGACACCCTTCCAAGTCAACATAATAAGAGGTAGACGATAAAATAAAGTCGACAAGAATAGGCGTGACTATGCGGAGTTTCGTAAAACAAATATGTTAGATCTGATCAAGATAAGTGAAAATTTTCATCTTTTAAAAATAATTAGTTGAACATCTTTTAAAAATTATTTGTTGCACATAACATCTAATTAAATTAAATAGTCATAAGGAGTATGTAGTCTAATGATTTAAAACCAAATTTGAGCATACGCAATATGCAAAATTTTTAATAGAAAAGTGGCTCTTGACGTTTATGTTTCAATTAGTTATTTATTTAGACTTTGTTCCAACAAAAAATTGATCTCCCTTGTGGTTCTAAGTAGTGGCTCTTGCAATCATTTGGAAAGAAAAGGCCAAGGTAAATCAGGATCATTATGATCCGATTGTCGTAAGATGAGCAGATTAAATGAAAACCAGCTTGAGTAAACCTGGTCGACTGGAAGAATATTGTGGTGCATTGGGGTACTCAAAGGGCCGTGGTGTGTACCGCTTTAGTGCTCGTTTCCTCTTTTTTTTTTTTTTTGAAGAAAGAGTAGAAATATACTAAAATGAACAGAGAGTGATACAAAATACGTTCAAAAGGCAAATAAAAGACATACGGATGACATCTCATTTGATAGGAGACTATATGCGGATGATAAACAGAAAAACAAGAAAAGTAAAATAGTAACAAAGCAAAACACCTCAAGTATCAGGACCCAAAAAACTACAATTCTCAGCTGGCTAGCGAATCAGTCGACCATTGTTGCCTGCAATTGAGACTTTACTCTACCGTCCCTTGGGGGATGTGCAAAGAGTTCACCCTCTAGCTGTTTGGATTTATATTACACGAAAAGCTGGCATAATCAACCCGATATTTAGTCTGCATAAGTAATTCCGAATAAGGAATCAAAATAATGAGATGCAAAGCCTGATTTATTTCTTGGCACGTGCGTAATAATATTCAAAGTTCAATATGAGACTCTTTATACATTTATCTTTTCAATCTTTCACACTACTTTTTATCCAATGTCTAATAGGTCATATAACATCATGTGGTATCCGCTCTCATTTATAACTAAAATATTTATGTCTTGCTGTTAACGCACTTCTTAACGATCAAAATTAAGTGCAAGAAATCATATAAGGAATGGAATAAAGGCTGCGTAAGCATTGACTTGCGGACAAAATTAGTTTTAAGTGCCAAACTTCTAGCTTTTACTCGTTCTTAACCCAAATAATCACCTATAAAAGGGAATCATCACCATCTGTAGCACCCAAAAACTCTAAAACAGAAAGTGAAAAAGGCCAGCCAGCTTCACTATCCTCGCATCTTATTTTGCTTTCGGCAAAGAAGAAAAAAAAATTGTACAGAAGAATCTGTAAGAGGGGAGAGAGAGGGGAGGGAGAGAAAATGTCGAATAAGGAATCAAAATAATCAAAACAGTTAACTCTAGCAAGCCAATCAATAGCAAGTAACCAAGCTGCTTTTTCATCACTACTTTCATGAGAAGAGACAATAACATATGTAAAGGCCCCAGTTGGCACCCAGGCCATACTAACCCCAACAATTCTTTCGCCGAAGCAACCTAGGCGAGCGCTAGGAGAAGGTTTGGAAGTAGAAATTGCACAGAAAACCGTAGGCAATGGCAACGAACACAAACAAGGATTGGAAAAGTGCAACGGGATCAGTGGAGGATAAAAGTGATCTAGACGCACTGGTAGATGCACATTAGCGAAGGTCCCTAATTAGCTATTTTCCGGAACTTGGCTTGAAAGGAACCCATGGCTTGAATGTTCTGTAATAATAACCAACCACGAGCCCAAATACTATCCACCAAAAACTTCCCACCCTTGTAAATGAAATCATTCCTACTACACCAGATAAGAGAAAGGAGGATGTCCACCTTGATAAGATACCACATGTGATGAGGAGATCTAAAGATAGGCTTGCAAAGACATTGGTGAGCCAATCATTAACTGAGGTATCTTGAGGAACAATAACATCTTCAAATGTTCCTGTCCAGATGCGCTGAGTCTGAACACATCTCAGGAAAAGGTGGTTGAGTTTCAGGTTGCTGAAGACAAAGCTGACATATTTCAGAGATTGGACAATTTTGCTTAGCTAATTCAGTTGCTACAGCCAAACGCTGATGTAAAAATTGCCCCAAAAAAAAACTTTGATCTTTTTTGGTACGGGCAGCTTCCGAAGCTTTTGCCAAACTGTAGAAGACATCAATGATGTATATGTAAGAGAAGTCGAAAAGACATCTCCCTTGGCAGCCGGCCAAAAACAAACATCATCCAGGCCAGAAGGAACAATCTTAAAAATTAGGGAAACTACAGGTGGAGGAAAAGTGCACGTTAAAGTTGACAAGTTCCAGTGACATGAGCTAAGTAGCAATAAATCAGAGATGTGCCGGAGTAGATTATTAGTAGTACGAAATTGGCACAAGAGAGCTGGGTGCATAGATGGTAGCCACCGGTCCATCCAGACAGAAATTGAGCACCCATTGCCAATTTTCTACTGAATCCCTAGCTTAAGAGCCCTATGGCCCACTAAAATACTGCGCCACCAGATCCAAGAAGCTTGTCTTGGTTTTCTAGCCCTAATAAAGGAAGTTTGTGAAAAGTATTTGCCTTCAAGCACTAGTGCCACAGGAGTCTCGGGTCAGGGCCAAATATTCTACGCTTGTTTGACTAGTAAGGCCTGATTGAAAACCTTGAAATCTCAGAAGCCCAGACAACCCCCCCACCCCCCCCCGTGCGCGCCCATCCCGCCGATCTTAAGGCATACATATAGCTGGCCTAGGGCGCCCAGTGAATAGATCTACGATTCGCTTCGCCAGACCAGCAGAATCTTGCAAGAATCTGGCCAAGTTGTGGACACACCGAAATAGGGAATTTGTAGACAGAGAGGTAATGTCTCAGGAGAGAAGAGAGGACATAATGAATAAGAGTTGCTCGGCCAGCCTTATTCAATAATAAACCCAGCCAATGAGAACATCAATCCTAGACTCGCAGCACTGGGCCCGAAAAAATCTCCTGCTTTTTGACACCAACATCCAGATCAATCCCCGGATATTTGCCAAAGTTGTCTTTCACTAGGATGTCAAAAGGACGATGAATTAAAGCATTCAAATCTGCAGATGCATTAGGACTAATTGTGAGACTAGATTTTTCCAGGTTGATGCTTTGGCCAGACATTAAACAATACTGATCCATAACTTCCCGAACTGCAGCAATACTCTGATGCACATTCCTGAGCAGCCTCAGAAAAGGTAGATATCATCCGCATACATCAAGTGCGTAACAGCAGGAGAATTCTTGGCGGCTTTAATGCCATAAATTTCCCCTTGTTGCACAGCCACCCCTAAATTCATCAAAAAACCTTCCACACACAGAATAAACAAAAAGGGTGATAAAGGATCACCCTGGCGAATACCCCAACTCGGTTTGAACAAAGGCGTATGAGCACCATTAACCAAGATTGAGTACGAGACTGTACTTATACACTGGTAAATCAGGTTAACCCAACCAACCTCTAGCAGAAAATCCCAGCGCGCACAATCGAAAGCTTTACTCGTATCAAGCATAAATGCAAGAAGAACCACGCTTCTTTTTTTCTCTTGACCGAACACAATTAGTAAGTTTGTAGTCCAACTGCTCCAGAATGAAGGTAAACCTTGGTGGAGGTCGATCCACAGGGAAGGTCCCGAGAGAAAAGATAGCTCGTCCAAACAGCAATTTTTTCAAAAGGGCATCCTTCTTTATTGAAAAGAGTGGTCCTGCTCCACGAAGGAAGATTATCAGAGAGACTTCTCCCAGACACAAATGCACAAGAAAGGCATCATTCTTGAAACAAGACCTTTGAAATGATCTTGTAAAGAACATTGCAAAGACTAATAGGCCGAAAATCTGCCGTGACTCCGGAGACCACTTCTTAGGAATTAGGGAGTTAAGGAACGAGAGGAAAACGGTAGTGATCAATGGACCCATAAAGCCCCAGTGTCGCTGAAAAACAATTGCTGGGATACCATCCGGTCTAGGACTTTCAAACTACCTAATTCAAAGACTGCCCGTTTGATTTCATCAGGAGTGAAAGCTTGACTAAGAAGAGAGACACAAGAAGAAGACACCACGTGAAAGGAGAAGAGTTGTAAATGGGATCGGATGGAGTCAACGACATGTCTAGGAGAAGGGCTGGAAGAGAATAGCGTCTGAAAATACTCCGAAAGAAGACCGCAAATAGGATCCTCATCTGAATTCATGACTCCCAATTGAGTCTTAAGGGTAGTGATTTGATTAGCGCTCTACGCCTGATAATGGTGGAGGCATGAAAGAGCTTAGTATTCCTATCACCTGATCTAACCAAGAGATCTTAGCCCTTTGACCCCAGAAGACACTCTCGCATTTGACCAAAAAGTCCAACCTCCACCTCAACAGAAATTTTTCCAAACTCTTATCGAGCGAAAGGTGGCATCCATCCTGGTAGGTCACCAATCTCTGCTGCAAAGATTTGATTTGAAACTCCAATTTCCAAAAGAATTTTTACTCCAGTCGCGAAGAGCTCGCAACAACTATTTGCTCTTGCTCATCATTTGGAAGAAAGGAAAGCCAGGCGAATGCAAAGCCCAAACTCGTTGCATTACAGAAAAGGCCAGAGGAGAAAGTAGCCACATTGCCTCAAATCTGCACGGCTAGGAATATTTGCAACTAATCGGACAAGTATCACATAAAATCAGGGCATTATCCGAACGCTGAATGGCTAGGTTTTTCACAATTGCATGAGGGTAAATCAAGATCCAGGATACGGAAGCCATAACTCGATCTAAGTTTTCATAAAGAAGAACTCTATTAGGAGACAACACCTGATTAAAGTCCCCACATAAACAGAAGGACCCAGGAAGGGGAGAAAGAATGGAGGCAATGTGTCTCTAAGTAGGAGGCCTATGCTGAGTTTGGGGGTGCTTAAAAAGGAAGCCATAATAGACAATGGACTTATCGCAACTGCTATGCAAGGTTACGATAAAGTTTTTGTGCATCATCATCACCGACAAAGGAATATCAGGGAGCCAGCCCAACCATAACCCTCCACTTTGCCCCACCCGATCCACCCCGACGCAATGAGAAAAACCCAATTTCAAAAACAAACTAATGACATTGGAATACGAAATTTTGGTTTCCATCAGGAAAAGAACATCTGGATTATGGAGCCGAATTAATCCAGATGTGAAATGAATTGTGATGGCCTGGCCCATGCCACCACAGTTCCAGCAGAGAATTTTCATAACGGCACCCGTGGTTGGTCAGGCCCAACCACAAAAGCCGCAGTCGCAAAACAGGTCCAGGACAACCAAACCAAAAGCCTGCTATCAGAGCACAACCAGGGCCTATTTACGGTCTTAAGAGAAAAACACCACCAACTTTTTCAGAGCCAAGCTGACCATCAGCCCCAAAAGCAAAAGGAACACTCGAATCCCACTAAAATCACCCCCCCCCCCCCCCCCATCTTGAACTACCCACAACTTAACACTTAATTAGGTAGGCAAAGAGCAAAGTAAATTAAGAGCCGAAAGGACCAATTCCACAGTAACATCACGTAAAGCAATGCAGAACTAATGAGGCAAAGAAAAGAGGGGAAGGACAAGGTGCACCTGGGGGTTGGCTTGAGGGGACAATCACCGGAGAGCGAGATCGTTTAGCAAACTTTGAAGAAGAGCCCGGCACCTCGCCCACCCTGTCTCGCTTTCGCGAGCCCGACGAAGAAGAACTACTTGACGCAGCAGTGTGAGCAGAGGACTGGCCAGCTGGAATCGCCCCAAGACAGAGATAAACACGGCATCACAAACGGAGAACCTTCCTGCCAATCACATAACCGTTTCATAAGCGTCTCCTTCTCAGATTCCAAACTACTACAATCTCTTTTGTTAGGTCTCGAGGTAGCAGCCACCAGAAAATTGGTAATTTTCAACTGGCGAGGACAGTTAGGTTTACTTTTTTCGCTCATGGAACCCGAGTTCCCTGAAGTCTTCAATTAACCGTTCATGCGAGGAGGTGGAGGAAGAGGAATTGGACGAACCAATAGACAATCCCTCAACTCTTTCTTGAGTACAACCTAGACGACGAACCACATCTGAGCTTTCGTCACAATCAAGCAGCAGAACCGATTTCTCATTGTCAGACGAGAAATCAGGAGCTCGAAGGAGGAAACCTAGAGGAGAGACTTGAGATAAGAACCGTATTGGTTAAAAGTAGCACATGGGTCACTAGCTAACGGGCCATGATCACCATTCTGGACCAAGTCCAACGCCGCAGGGCTAGCGAGAAGGTCAAACAATATGGCACAGACTTGTTTGCCCTTGCCAATAACAGGCCCAATACCTTGAGACAAGGTTACCTCATTTACAGGTCCAGCCTGTGCATCGGGATGATCCAACGTAACATGCGGACTCACAGCTGGCAACACAGCATCAGCAGTTGAACATGAGCCGTCAATAGTAGTGGCACCCACCTCATGCAGCAAATCAACGGCCTTTTTGTTTTCACTTAAATTTTTTATTTAGACCTCGATCACAACTCACCCACCGCAAACAGTCACCGCCCATGAGGTATCTTCGAAAGGGATTTACCTGAATAACTAACTCAATATATGTATGTAGGTATCTTCGTTTAGACTTATATCTAAGGTTTTTTCCTTTCAACAACCCTTAAAGTTTGTGCAAGTTGAAGAACAAATCGACTTTTCTCCCATTTCTTTTTCAAAATCTTAACAATGAACACAGAGACTTGTAAACATACATGTTTCCTCCAACAGCAAGAGGACACGATTTTGAACGACACCACAAATAACGAGGGCTTGATGGTGCTATACTTTCAGATTCAATCAATTGTTAACCGAGAATCTCGCGACATCCTTATAGCACAAAAAGCCAGTCGGGAATTAATCATTGGCAGGAGCGAGTATCAACTCTACTAAATTGCATGGGGTTTTGTGTCACCCATCCTTTCTCGCGTTGGGCTACCTTTATCCATGCAGAAGCACGTAGCTCGCTGCATTACTATACACGCATCTATTGGTGTAAACGTACCCTTTGGGTATTAACGTCTTTGTTGAGAGATCGGTACATTGCTATGGAGAGGCGATTGATGGCATAAATTGGTAGACTACAGAGTCCCAGTTATTTATCAAGGAGTTGGAGAAGGTGAAGATTGTTAGTGTTTTCCAAAATATTGTGTCAATTTTTTGGGATTCATTTTGTATGTCAAAATGATGAAATGAATGTGAAGAGGCAAAGGGGGAGGAATCCCATAGATAAGGGAATTGGAAAAGTACGTGAGTATATAAGAAAGAGCTCTACTTACTTTAATGCTTGTCTGGTATGTTAAGGTGTATGCATGTACACCGAGTTTAGTGCGAAGCACCATACAAAAAATGATGGCACACACTCGCGCACATTGCCTCAAGACGAGATTAGACGCCTTAAATTTTTCTTGATCAAATCTGGGCCGTCGGTGTGGATGGGTTTGATGCACTAGTGCAATGATTGGGTCAAATCAAACCCATGCGTTGGGAGCTAGTTGGTTAATAGTCCAGACTCTGGACCGTTAATCTTAACGATTTCTAATCCAATGGTCCAGATTGAATGGGGATGGTGAAAGGGTGTGACCCTCGGTGAGCAGCCACAAGTGCTTTATAATTAGAGCAGAAAATCTAATTTTTTGAACCCCTAATACACTTAGTCTTTCTCTAGTCTTTTTCTTCCTTTCTGCAGATCTTCTACTAAGAACGAATTTTTACAGAATTCTTTCTTATAAAAATATTATCCAGAATTACATACTCTGTGAGGTGAATATCGTTTGTGCAAACGTTATTTGCTAGTACGCTTCGTTGTATTTTGGAGGATATTTTTCGGTAACCCGTTGCACACCGTTTCTGGTGGGGGCAAATATAAACTTAAGGAAAGCGTTATGATGTACCTCGAAGCCAGCTTTCTTTTCAATCACGAAACCATTCCATATATACCACTAACAATATTAAGTTTGTATTTTGCTACAATGGCATTCATGACGTTGAAAGACATGGGCAATGACTTCCACTGTTTGGAGTACTTTGATGGTGGGGACTTCATACGTTGGCAAATGAAGATGCACTTTCTGCTTGTTACCGTGAAAATGGTACTATGTAATCGTAAATCCAAGACCTCCGGAACGCGATGAAAATGAGGAGGAAAGTGTTGCTAGAACGCGTAAAAGGTTGAGGTGGAATCAAGATGATGAATAATGTTGCAAAAATGTTATAAACAGCATGTCCAACACACTGTTCGATGTCACTAGTAAGAGGTTCACTAGTAAGAGGATGTCACTATCATACTGTCAAGACCGCTAAGGAGCTTTGGAACCGACTAGAACATTGCTATATCACTGAGGATGTCACTAGTAAGAGGTTCATTGTCTCTAAAAAAAATTTATCATAAATGGTTGATGGTAGTCAGTAATGGTGCAGTTTAATGAGATTAAGAAAATTCTTGATCGATATTCCCAACACAAGTTAACCTTGGACAAGTTTATTATTGTTACATCAATTATTGATAAATTGCCTCCCTCTTGAAAAAATTTTAAAAACAGCTTTAAGCATCATAAGGAAGACATAATCTTGACAAGTTGGGTACTCATATTCGGATTGAGGAAGACTTCTGCAAGGAAGAAAGGTCTAAAAATGAAGGCGTTTCAAAAATTTTGGCCGTGGGGGAGGGAGAGTCATCCAAGAATAACTCCCGTGAGAACAACAAAGGAAGCATCAAGGAAATGACGACGATGACAAGAAAAGTGCTATCACTGTGGCAAACCAGGGCACTATAAGCGTGATTGTCGCGCTTTGAAGAAATAGTAAAAGACGAATGAATATTATACAGTCGTGGTAATCAGTGAGGTCAATGTTCTTGAAGATAATGATGCATGGAGGATTGATTTGGGTGCGACAGGGCACGTGTGCAAGGACGAGGTTTTTTTGCAACCTATGAACCAGTGAAGGATGGTAGCATTCTTTATAGGAAAATTCGTCAATTGTGCAGATTGCAGGCAAAGAAAATGTTAAGCTCGAAACATCCGGAAAAGTTGTCACCCTCACCAATGTTTGTCATGTACCCGAGATTAGGAAGAGTTTAGTTTCAAATTGTATGTTTAACAAGTTTGGTTTCAAACTTGTTTTTGAGGCTGATAAGTTTGTATTCTTTAAGGGAGGTGTTTTTATGGGAAAGAGATATTTTTGTGAGGGGATGATTAAACTCATTATTAATAATAAGAATTTTAATTCTGTTTATATTATTGAGTCAGAATCTTCTCTTTGGCTTATACCTTTAAGACATGTTAATAATAGGAAAATGAATGACATGGTTAAATTAAATCTTTTGCCTAGTATGCATGTAGATAAAGGATTGGGCAAGACTTGTATGCTTACTAAAATCACAATGGACAAAGAGAGGGAAAGATTTTAGATTTGATACATAATGATTAGGAGATTTTCACTCCACTCCTTCGTTAGGAGGAAATTCGTAATATGTGACATTTATTGATAATAATTCTAGGTATTGTTACGTTTATTTGTTGCATAATAAAAATGATGTCATGCCTAACTTTGTCACACAAAAAAAAATGAAATAGAAAATTTTTGTGATGCCAAAATTAAAGTCCTTAGAACCGATAAGGGAGGGGAGTACTATGAGCCACCTTTCTTTGAAGAAAATGACATAGTACATGAGCTTTTTGCACCTTATACACCATAACAGAATGGTGTGGCGGAAAGAAAGAATAGGATACTAGTTGAAATGGTTAATGCCATGCTCTCTAATATGGGTTTAGGAAAAGGATTTTGGGGGGAAGGTTTATTAACGGTTTGTTACATATTAAATAGAATTCGTAGTAAAGGGTGTGGCGGAAAGAAAGAATATGACACTTATGAATTATGGAAGAAAATGAAGCCTAATCTAAATTATTTTAAGGATTGTGGTTGTAGGGCCGTTGTGAGAGGGCCAAAACCAAAACGAGAGAAATTGGGTGAAAGAGGTATTGCATGTATTTTCATTGGTTATTCTTTACATAGTAAAGCATATAGTTCATGGTAATGGAATAGAATGATTATTATTCTAAAAACACTATCACTGAATCTAGGGATGCCATCTTTGACAAAAGTAGGTTCCAATCACTTCCTAAGCAAGTTGAGCAAAAGGAAGTTCAACGTGAAGTTGAAGAAAGCCATGAAAATGCAGTGGAACCTAGGAGAAGCAAAAGAATGAGAAATGCTAAAACTTATCGACCCAATTTCTACATATATTTGGTAGAAGGAACTAGGATGGCAGTACATAACTCCATACCAATTGTCTTAAATGTGAAATCCAACCCTAGGACTTATGAAGAGGCCATGAATGAAGAGATTGATTCTTCCTTTTAGAAGCAAGCTATCAATGAAGAGATTGATTCAATCATGGGGAATGAAACATGAAAATTGGTGTATTTACTACCTGGTTCTAAACCCATTTTTTGTAAATTGATCTTCAAGAAAAAGCTAAGAGTTGATGGATCGATTGAAAATTTTAAGTCAAGGTTAGTGGCTAAGGGATTTTCTCAAAAGGAAGGTGTCGATTATTTTGACACTTATGCATCTGTTGCCAGGATAGCCACTATCAGGGTGCTTCTAACTCTAGCTTCCATCCATAAGCTAGTAATTCACCAAATGGACGTTAAAACAACATTTTTTAAATGGTAAATTAGATGAGGAGGTGTACATATAACAACCGGAAGGTTTTGTTTTACGTGGACAAGAACGTAAAGTTTGTAAACTAATTAAGTCTTTGTATGGGCTTAAGCAAGCCCCAAAGCAGTGGCATCAAATGTTTGATCAAATTGTCATGTCTAATGGTTTCAAAATACAGGAATCGAATAAGTGTGTGTATAGAAAAGTCAATGGCAAGACGGGGATTATCATTTGCTTATACGTAGATGACATGCTCATTTTTTGTACTGACTTAAAAAAAGTTATAAAAACAAAGAAGTCCTTATCCGATAATTTTAAAATGAAGGACTTATGTGTTACAAATGTGATTTTAGGAATTAAAATTACAAAGAATAATGGTTGCATATAACCTTGTCACAATTTCATTATATTGAGAAGGTGTTAAAAAGTTTGACCATTTGGACAGCACCCTAGTTAGCACTCCATTTCATGAAAGTATCAAGTTGTCTCCCAATGACGGTACAACTCTGATGATACTTACATTTCTTTCGATCAAATATAATTTACATCCCTACAAGACAACCCGTTCTTGTCTCTGCTCTAGGAGCTTTAGACAAATGATCACGTTTATCAATCTCTCGAAAACCCTATTTGTTGCACACAAATTTTTCATAGGTGACAATTTCATATTTTCGACTTTTGTTTGAATAATCCTTGCGCACACCAAAACCCATTTTCCCTCCATAGTCCACCCAAAATTTTCATGTCTCATCCTGGCTATCAAATTCCATACCATTTTTAGGTACCCAATCATCTAATCTGCATTTGGACAGAAGTTCATTACTTCATGCTTCAAGAAGTTTACTACGTAATTTAACAACATACACGCATTTCACTATCTTGAACTCCATGAACAATATGCATTTCCAGTAAGTTACTGAAAAAGGAAACGGAAAATTGCCCAAATCTACAAGTTTCCAAGAAAAGGGAAACATAAAATTGCCCAAATCTACAAGTTTCCAGTAAGTTACTGGAAAAGGAAAACAGACAAGTGCTCCAATTTTCATTAATTTACTGAAACAAGGAGACATTATGCTAATTAAGTTGGAGAAACTGAATAGCAAACATGAGTAGAGAATCAACGCATTCAAGTTTAGGTACAATTAAATCAATAAAAATCATTCGGGATACATAGATTAAATATTGATAATGTCCAATTTGAGAGTAGCAGGTTATGAGCTCCCATTAATGTGTTCACCAAACAAGGAGAATAATTTTCTCATGAAGTGAAAGTTATTTTTTTTTCTTTCTGCTTATTGGTATGAAACGTGAACAAAGGTGCAGCAATCATTCACTTATGTTATAGAAACTACCCCTTGAAAAAAAAATTGTCTCAACTCGGATCCTTGACAGAATACATGAGACTGATATGTTGCTTCTTGCAATCAGTTCCTCCAGGGTAGATACCAAGCACTTCTCTACATTTTCAGAATTGGTAACAACATACATTATGGTGGCCGAAGGTGTTGACGAGAAAGGGTCTTCCATGGCATGTAGACCGATTGGAGGAGATGTCCATGCCTCATCGCCAGTGAATGAAGGTTCTTCCAGGGCGGCAATGGGATTTTAGGCCGCTTCGATGTAGAATTGTAGATCGCTTTGCCGGAAGATGAGTTGAATCGTCGTCGTCAGAAGGTGGTCCCGTCGTCGTCGCTGGCAGATGGAATTGGGGAAAGAGAGATGAAGAGACGACTAGGTTTGGAGAGAGAATCCCCGATTTGGTCGCGTTGCCGAACGGTGAGATGAAGCCGCTGTCGCCGGAAAGTGGTCACCGTTGGAATTATCGTCGGTTTGGCGAGAGAAAGGGAGTCAATTATGGAGAGAGAAGGGGAATCTCCCGACGTAAATGCTGTCTCGGCCAAAATTGATGACATGGCGAAATTTCAGCCGTTACCGTCCACTTATCTCGATCGGACGGCTATAAAAGTGGCTACAGCACCCCTGCTGTAACCCTTGTTACAGCAAGGGATCTGGATCCCAGATAGTCGGATCTGATCTAGTTGAAAACTTGGAACTGAAGCTTGAGACTCATCTCTTTCCAACAAATAGTCGTTATACATGCTTTCAATCACCTTAAGTCTTGAATGATTGAAGAATGGCCTGAATGAGATTGGGATCTCAAAATTGTCGTTTGAAAGTCTAAGTTCTTCGAGAGATGTCAGATTAACAAGTGGAGATAACCCAATATCTCCAGTAAACTGATTGGAAGAGAGAAGGATCGACTTGAGGGATGTCAAGTTTGCCCAGTACCAAGGTAAGTTGCCCTCCAGTTTATTAGATGAGAGGTCAAGCACTTGAAGAGTCTTCGGTCTGTAGAGCACGGCAAAATACTTACTTGATTTGTATTATACATAGTACATCACATTTCATATCATGACAAAAACACTTCATTTGTATTATACATCATAGTATATTATATCATATTATTATCCATTTATACCTCTCTATTTTTTAAAGCATTAAAATTCTGGACATTTCTCTTTCCAATGTTAGTAAAATGTTTGGCACTCTAGAGTTGCCAGTTTGAACCGTGAATTTTTTTTTCCCAGACAAATTGAAACATGACTTGCTCTGTATGTACTTCAATTTTCAAATAAGAGAAACTAAAAGAATTTGATAAACTAGCTTGGATCCCATAAGATTAATGCTTATGTAATCATTGAGACTATATTATTGAGATTTGTTTTTTCACTTATTTATATATTTGAAACCTATAAGGAAATCCGATTAATGTGGTAATCAATTACAATATTTTTGGTTAAATTTAATTATTTTGTCAGTAAATAAGTTAAAGGTCCACTAATGTATCTTTTAGTGATAAAAGCGTATATATTTAACCCAAACGGGAATGGATCAAATCGACCCAAATGGGTATGGAACAAACCGACTCAAATGGGTATGGATCAAACCGACAGTATAACTCTGTGCTCACCTTTAAAAAATTATGTCAAAATTTAACCTTATAACTTGCGTACATCAAAATCTATAAAAATAACACTTAAACGCTTTTTGGGCTTCGAGGTATGAGTTAGGAGTCCGTTCACTTTGACTACTAGAATAATTTAAGAATGATGAACCCGGCTCGGACTTCTTTCAAGGAAGTCCTTCGCCTCGTAATTGCGAATGTCTCATTATATTTTCTGCTACTCCTTAGAGAAGCTGTCTTCAATTAAGTTTATGTATTATTATGTACTTTAATTATAATCTTTTTTAAAGTGGATCGGCTATTGCATCTACTAACTTTTGCTTGTTGCTGCAAACTTAAATTTGTTGATATAGGACTATAATGACTTTTTAGATGAGTAGGTGCAATATCATCATGTAAATGATATGTGATAACAATGAAAATCTTGTGAAAAATATATGCTAAATTACATGCACAACAAAATTGATAGTCTAATATGTACTACTAAGGTTAACAAGGTCATGCTAGATTCAAGCAAAAAAAGAAGTTTAGAGTATACTATCAAGAGAGCTTTAGAGTACACTATAAATTGTTTAACCGTAACCAAAAATAAAAATAAAAAGGAGAAAAAAGAAGATAAATAACATTAAGCGTAGCTTTAGACAATTTGTAATTGCATTTTGAAACTTAGGTAGCGTTTAACAGGATTTTGTTTTCCAGTTTTGTAAACAAGAGGAAAAGAAAAATAATAATAATAATAACCCGTTTGATAGATTGTTTTCGTTTTTTTCCCTCCAGTTTTTAAAATGGGGCTATTTTTAAAAACTCCATTTTGAAGTTTTGAGATTCTAGTTTTGATATTTATTTTGAAATCCAACCTTCAAACTTTGTTAGAAGCAAAAAAATGAACAACATTTTAACAAAATTCCCATCACACAGAGCACCTCCATGACCATCAGACCCGCCGCCATCACTGCCATTTTCACCATCACCGCACACCACCGCCGGCCACTGCCCTTGACAACCATAACCACTGCCAATACCCCACCAGTGTCGCCAACACCACGACCCAGCACCGCTGGTCGTGCACACTCACAACCATCATCGAGACCAGCATCGCCTACTCCACCACCTTCACCGCTCACATTCATATCTTGTCATCGCCATCATACCGTCGCAGATCTGCCCACCATCGCAGATCTACTTCACCCGACAATCATCGTTACAAATCTGCGATGACCAACCGCGGTCACTCAAATCAGACATTACAGCCATCGTCATCACCTCCACCATGTCGACAAGCTTCGCCAATCACACCATCGTCGTTGCAGATCTATGATTTGATAAAGGGTGGGGGTGGTGGTGGTGACTGGCAGTGGACGTGGCTGGAGGGTTTGGAGAAGAAGAGAACATTTTAAGGAAAAATGAAAAAAAAAGAATGAGGAAAGGAAACTCAAAACAAAAATTGATTTACCAAACATCTAGCTATTTTTTCTCAATAAAATAAAATAAACCACAACAGTTTTGGTTTTTATTTTTTTCAAAACCCACAGCTTTGTCAAACAGACCCTTAAGCTACAAAAAAATTGAAGCAAGGCTTACTCTCTAGTACAATTTAAGAGGAATTTTTTTTAAGACGAGATCATGACCAATAAAAATTAAAATAGAGGGTCTATTTTGACCTTCAATGACCATTGCTACACGAAATGACTATCACTTTACAGAAAAAAAAAAAAACAAGAAAGATACCGGATGATACTCAAAATGCCAGATACTAAAATTCCTAAATAATCAAAATTTTGAAGGTGATGGGTAGAAAATATTAGATTCTTAAAAGTACAGTTACAATATTTATTACACAAGCAATCCAGTTTTTATTAATGCCCTATTGCTAGGTCTATTGAGTTCATTTAATTCTTAATTTTAAAGATACGACATTCAAGCTCCTAAGTCCTTGTGTCCTTGTCATCTACCAAATTTTGTGTACATATATTAATGCTAACTACTTCTTATTAGGCACTTTACTTTCAAGATTCTTTTTGGTTCATAAAATTTAAAACTTTTGTTAATATAACTTAATTATCATTCGAGCTTCTTCTCAATTGTTATCTTAAACTTCCAAGACTTAAATAAATGCCATAGAATTATTTTACAAGAGATTGGCCAACTCCAATATAGGCACTTAACAATACATTTCATGTGCGTCAAATTGTGTCTACAACACTTTCTTCACCTTAATTACTGCAATGTCAAATTTATAGTGTTTGGTAAGCATTAAGTAATTGTGAAAAATGTTTGAAACTGATTACAACAAGATGTTATATGGAATAGTCAATATTCACTTTAGTGACAACTTGATGTGACAAAAGAAACAAGTATATTCAATAGTAACAAATATTGTTGGTAATTGGTATTAGCAATTTGTGTTTGGAAGTAAAAACATATTTTTTGTAATGAACTTTGCATGCTTCCGGTCCTTGATTAGCAGTTCACAATTAATTCGCTTATTATGGTTTACTTAAAAGTATCATTCTAATTAAGTTTAATTGGAATTTTCAGTTTGTTCATTAGTATTATTGTAATCAGTGTTAACGTGAGAGGCATTCATTAATCAATCAGTGGAAAGAAAAAAAAAGGCTGAAAATCTATGGCTTTGCATTCCAGGTAATAAAGGAAACAAAGAAGAGAAGGAAACAGAAGGCTACGTGCCTCTTGATGGAAGATTGCAACATGGAAGTGCAAAGAACGAGGAAGGAGGCCAGGGGCGGATCCTAAATGTCATATTCAGGGGGCCCAAAATAGCATGTAATAACTTTTGTCGCTAGTGCAACGAAATTTATCAAGTACATATCTATCTATATCCTTTAATTTGGAAGGTGTCCACTTATTTGTGTTTTTCAATTTGAAACTTATGGAACCAACTACTTGCATTGGAATTGTCTGTGATATTGTTTCATTAAAAGAAGTCTTATTTTGTGCTTCTTCCGCAAATTAGTTCATAAAAAACCTTCTCTAAAACAAAATTTACCACGTGAAAATTTTTTATTTTGTTTCCCGAATAATTGGATGTCAAAATTGCATTGTGTATGATTTTGTATGGTGGATTCCAATCAATATCTAAGTATAAGCCAGGAGACTTGAGACATTGCTTTAAAGGGCTAGCGACAGCTCCAGTGAGCTGAGTGACCGGTAGAGGGAATTTGCCGCCAGTGGGTGGCAAGATTATGGGCTGTTCAATTTCGTGGTCTAAATAAGCATCACCTAATTGATTGGTTAAAAGGTAAGCATGGATTGCTAGTTCTGAGATTTAACTATATATTTATGTGTATTTTTATTATTTGCTTCTTGGTATATTTGTAGTATGTTGGTTGCTCTATGGATTCATGATTTTAATCATTTTTATAGTAGATTCAAAACCCTCGAGTCAGGAAACCTGAGCTTGGATGGCAATGGCTCGGAAATGTTTGATTTCTAGATGGACGTTTCATTTATACACTGTCACTTGATGGTGTATTATTTGTGGGCGTGTGACATGCATTTTTATTGAGAAGTACTTTCTCGGTGACAAAGCGTTCCACCCTAGTTATATTGCTGCTTTTCCAACATATAATTGAAAATGAGCAACAAAGTCAATAAAGGTAGCGGAACATATCATTTTGAAGGCAAAACTAGTGCGCTCTCTATTTATAAATATGAATAGCTAAGTGCTACCCACCGTATCTGGTTCGATGAAGCAGCAGTACTTGAAAATTAATTACGTGGCATTCCAACAAATTGAAAAGAAACTCATATGCTAAAGTTACCTTGCATATGAGACGATCCTTTCAAGTTGCTTGAACTGATGTACAGGTTCTGGAGAGACTAGAGGCCATGGAGAGAGGACAGTATGTTGTTATCTAACTGATTATCACCTAAATCTAACCACTCCAGATTTCTCAAGTTGAGTGACTGGTTTTCAAAAGAACCAATAGAATCTGAGAAATATTGAATGAATTATAAGCAATCTCAAAATTTTGAAAATACAAAAAAATGGCAAAAATACTTATGAAGAGTCATGTGAGTGGCGGAACCACTTTCCAACTATGGCAAGATTGCCATTTCCACCCTAATAACTTTTTTATGGGCAAAAACCACCCCTGAGACAACCGGTGTCAATTAACGTGTTAGCGGAGCAAGGTATCATCAAAAGACTACACATTATTTTGGGGATACTTTGCCAGCAATGTTTACTATAAATAAACATAAGGGCTAAAGAAAAAATTAGAGAGATTTGAATTTTGTCTCACTGCTTGATAAAGTCTTCACTATCTCTTGTATATATAGACATAGATTCTAGAGTTCTAAAGTTACAAGGCAGCTACATAATTTGAAATACAAACTGCAAATCTGATCTTATCCTATTTTCTTGCAGAGATGGTTAATTGCCAAATCTTCTGAATCAAACTGATTTGATTTGAATTTAAATCTTCATTACTCCCCCTCAAACTTGGTAATGATCTAGGAGCCAATTTGTCATGAGCATACGGTCGCAAATATGGATAACATAGAGATCCAAAGGTGCACAACATAGAATATTCTGGTTTTCTAGAAAATAATAGTTCATAGGTACTTAGCATTTCATCGCAGGAGATGGCAAACGGTTAATCAAGAAAACGATCATAGAGAAAGCTTCTACCCATAAATGCCAAGGGACGAAGCCTTGAAAAAGATAGCAAGACCAAGTTCAACTATATGGCGATGCTTGCGTTCGGCGACGCCATTTTGTTGAGGTGTCATTGGACATGAAATCTGATTAATAATCCCACAACTTGCAAGATGATTAAGAAAGTCCTGCTTTGAGAATTCTCACCCCCGTCTGCTTGAAAGCTTTTTATTTTCGATCAAACTGTGTCTCAACTAATTTTTGAAAAAGAATAAACTTATCAAAGAATTCAGATTTTCTTTTCAACGGATAAAACCAACTGAATCTTGAATAGTCATCAATAAACACAACATAATACTTGAAACCTTGAACAGACAAGGTAGGGGCTGGTCCCCAAAGGTCACAATGTACTTTTTCGAGAGGTGCATTCGATTTATGATTGGAAACGCTAAAGGGAAGACGACAACTTTTACTCATCTAACAACTCATGCACGGACCATGAGACTTTTTGTTAATAGAAACAAGCCTATTACTTGAGAGAAATTGCAGAACTCTCGCTTGTGGATGCCCCAGTCTTTTGTGCCAAGTAACTTCGTCCACTGTCCAAAAACGAGTTGAAAATTTGGCTTGCAATTGTTGATCTTCCAGGGCATAAAGACCTCATTTTCTACTCCCCTTAGCAAGAACTTTGTTGGTCCGTAGTTCCTTTATCACAAATCCGTTACCATCAAACTCAAACGAACATGGATAATCATTTGTGAGTTGTGAAACAGATAAGAGACTCTTCTGAATATTAGGAACAACTAGCACATCTTTTAATGGGATTACATAATGTCCACTTTTAATCTTTCCATCACCAATATGAGAGATGTGTAGTTTATTTCCATTTCCCACCATTACTGAGTCTGAACCTTGATAAGGAACCAGATTATAGAGTTTACCTGGGTCTTCAGTTATGTGAGTAGTTGCTCCAGTATCCGGAAACCATTCGGAATCTTGAGAGTCTGTAACATGCATTGCTGCTAGGGCCTTAGGAATATCAGTGGCTTGGAATGGGTGATTGAACCTATGCCAACATTTGAGAGCCTAGTGTCCTTTCTTGTTGCAGATTTGACAAATTGGTGGATGGCCTTCGGGATTTGCACTGCTCTTAGGCTGAGACTGAGGCAGAAAAGGGGATCGAAATTGACTTTGTCCAGATTGAAGGAAACATTTTCCCTTTGACGTGAAATAGGAATTTCCACCTTTCTTGTCAGAATTTTTGTTACCATTTGATGTTCTCTGGCTATAATAGACCATGGAGTGGTTAAGTGATTCACTCTGACGTCCTTTATTCTTAAGCTCATGGCTTTGGAGTAGAGGAATCAAATCAGCATATGATGGTACAGGTGGTTTTAACATTGTGGTGGAAAATGACTCATACTTTGGACCAAGACCACTCAACAACCAAAGAACTTTATTTTGATCAGGAACATGTTTTCCAATAGCATTCAATTGATCACAAGTCTTCTTGAAATTACGTAGATGGTCAGACAAAGAAGCATTACCTTTCTTTACTTGAAGTTGAGCCAAAAGTTCGAACTCTCTAGCTTGAGAATTCTGAGAGAAAGCATCCTCAAGGGATTTCCACACATCGGCAGAAGTTCTAAGGCCAACGACAACACCTAGAGCCTCCTCAGAGAGCGTCCCGGTGATCCATGCTTTACTAAGCGATTCGTGCGAACCCATGACGTAAAGTCTGGATTCGAAACTCTCTGATTTCCATCGGATGAGTTCACTTTAGAATCAGGTGTGACAATGTCCCCATTGATGAAGCCCAAAAGATCTTGGCTTTCAATTGAGGACAGCATTTGCGTCTCCCACAACAGGTAATTGCTTGTACTTAGTTTGAGGGAGACAAAATTCGCTACATTCAAGTTGCAAGGATATGCATACTTGACTGATGAGGTAGACATTTTTGGTTTAATCTGCTACCGTGAGAAGGTCAGAGTCCTCTTGGAGGCTCTGATACCATAAAGAAAAAATTAGAGAGATTTGAATTTTGTCTCACTGCTTGATAAAGTCTTCACTATCTCTTGTATATATAGACACAGATTCTAGAGTTCTAAAGCTATAAGGCAGCTACATAATTTGAAATACAAACTGCAAATATGATCTTATCCTATTTTCTTGGAGAAATGGTTAGTTGCCAAATCTTCTGAATCGAATTGATATCATTTTGATTTGAATTTAAATCTTCATTAAGGGCTACTTTTATGATAAATGTAAACCACTCAGTACAAACCACCGCCCAATGCAAACTACACACTGTAAACTCCCTGTAACCCTATTCGAACTCCCACCTCCACCATAACCAAGCTCTCCACCACCACTTCTAATCCCCAAACCCACCTCTGAGCCTTCTCCTCTTCTATCTCCGAAGAAGCCTCTGTCGTCCGTAATCTCCGATCAAGCTCCCGCTCCACGCCCTCTGCCACGACGCCAATTCCAACGCCTTCCTAACACGACCTCTGCCCTCGTCGCCCCCCCAACATCCACAACTGCGACAATTCCCTTGTCACCTGCCAGTTCGTCTTCCAACACACCCACCCTACCATTTTTATTTGCAACCCCTGCATCGCCTCCACGATGGTGATGATGGTGCAGGTGGTGGACTTACAGTTGTGGCGGTGGAGCTGGTGGATTAGGTGACTCTAATGAAGGTACGGTGGTGTTGGTTTGCATTGTAATTTACCGTGATTCCCCTTGCTCAAAATGTTTGATGTTGCAAGAGTATCCCCTGATACAGCGGAGACACTATCTCAAGTTCACCTTTGCCAAAAAGAAAAAAGTTTTAAGGGAAGAAATGTTAGAGGTGCCACAGTTTTAGGGTCTTTTTATCACAGTTTGAGGGTCTTAAGTCAAAAAATACAATCTCTAGCCCCTTAAGTACTTCAAGTCCTTAAAGTCTTGATCAAAGAATGAATACTTGTAACTATAGATGGTTCACATTGTTGAGATATAAAAAAGTAATACTATACGATTAAACTCATACCTTTTAAATTAACGGAGCCCTTCAAAGAGTTCCTTCCAAGGTCTAAACTTCTAAGAGATGCCAAGTCGCTGACAGATGATAAAACACTGTTATCGAGGTTATTCCCAAAGCACCTCTAGGTTTCTCAACTTTGAGAATTGGTTTTCAACACCTATAAGAGAAAGAATTGACATAAGTCACTGTCAAAATTGCTTAAAACACCAACTTGCAAAGGTAATTCCATATGAAGGAGGCCACATATCCTTTGGACAAGAGGGCACATTAGGTTTTAAGGGGTACATAGCCTCCCGATCTACGTTACCTATGTCCTAAAAACAATTCATGCAAATCCATGGCCTGAGAAATTTCATGCAAGTTAATGAAATTTTTATTGAAACTTGGATAGCAGACCTTCATTATCAGTGCATATAACTAATTGATTGCCTGCTAAGCTGAGATTTATGAGCAATTCAAAAGGGCAAAACAACGATACATTTAACCACCAATCGCCTAACTCGTCTTGCCTTGTATGAAAAAGCTCAAGTGCGATTACAGAATGTGTGGCCTGTGTGGCACTTAACCCTAGGACAGTCACAACAATTGCCGGTATTGCCGTCTTTCCACTCTTCAAAGGACGTTTTTTTGGGGTTGTTGATGGAAGCTTTGATATGTAGAAGAGAAAGTCTCTCTCCCTCCAGACACCCATGGCATCTACTTATTGCCAATGCCAAGATCACCCATGATAGCAGTCTTAAGACCATATCTCCAGACTCCATTTATGAATAAAAATATACTTCAGAAGATGCAACTTCCTCTGCAGCTGAGCCATTTGCTCTTATAACTTCAATAGGAGTATGAAGCACGCTCTTAACAGGACTACTACTGGTAATGATATTGATGATTTTTCTTCTTTTCTTATCAACAGGAGACTAAGTGGAAAGCATTGTTGTTAGTAGCTTTTAGCCAAGCAAAAATGTTGGGTCCCGTGGACAAAGACAAGGATATGATTTTCCAAGCAATCACATCGAGTGGGTGACCCGTCCAATGACCAAAACTAAATCAATGATAGGATTACCTTTAAGCCTATGATGACTTTTTGGAAAAAGTCATTACAATTAATTTTCACTTTAAGTATAATGAAAATTGATATCTATGGTCTTTGACACTTCAGTTGCATTTGTTTTTGTTTCCCTTAGTTATTTGCATTATCGGCATGTAAAAATGTTCTTTTCCACCTTGACAATTGTAACAACGTACATAAGAAAAGAATTAAGTTTCTTGTGTTGCCATTTTATTCTTAGGGTTAAACACATAATTAATAAGGGAAAACATAAAAAATTAGACTTGACTCTACATGTCAATAATAAAGTTTTTTAAGCTTACGTAATCGAGAATTCGGATAAGGAGACTAAGTTATACAATAAGAAGATGTTAAGCACCCCATCATACCCAAAATAGGTCTCTACTCATCCAAATGTGATTTCAATCATTTTCTTCCGACACACAGATAAAGCAAAACAAAATGTAAGTTAAACCTATGTTCGGGGGTTTAGGGTTTGATATTAACAATAGGGGTCAAGTGGCTTACCTAACCAATCAAACAAATTGAGATCTAAACCACGTAGCTCTAACCCTAGGTGTTGCCATATAAATTTTGAACTTTGCAAAATTGAAGGTAAGAAAATAACAGTAAACATTATGATTCTAGATACGTTGCGCACTGCATAACCGAAATACCAATTATCTGTTAGATTATTCATTCATCTTGACCCCATAATCAAGATCATTAGAATGTTACAATAGCATAAACATAAGAACAATAGGGTTACGAACTCACCAGAATGGAAGGAAGCCATAGATTACCAAGAGTTTTATTCCGATGATGAAAAAACGCCAAGATGCGGAAGCAAACATATTCCTTTTGGTATTGATCTTCACTACTCTTCTCTATTCTTGATGATGGAATAGAGTTGTGTATTTTTTTCTTTAGTCTAGGAGGCAAAAGAATGGCGAAACATTATGATACCCTAGCCTCAAAGAAAAAGAATTATTTATATAGAGAGAGAAGTGGGATCAACCCTATAGCCTGTCAAATCTCAACCGTCCATCAAAGTTAAGAGATTAGGGTCTATAAGCCTTTTATACACTATAAATTATTAGTGTATTGGATGTTAAATTAAATAGGCCCATAATATTATTTAGCCTAATTTAATTAATTAATGTCCAAGTCAAATAATAAGTCAACATTAGTATGACTCGTTAGGCCACTTAATTGGATTGGACCGATCAATTCCAACATTCTCCCACTTGGCCAAGGATTATACTAAGGTTAATGTCATAGGTTTTGAGATAATGAAATTGAACAAAACATCCCGTAAGTTTGTCCGAATTTAACAAAAATACTAAAATGAATCGAAGATGGTATCCATGCCTCTCGACGCCACTGCACCGTTCTCTGGTTACAATCTCAGAACTTTTGCCAAATATGACAGTCAAATAGCTTAATAGACATACTATATCGTTCCATAATAAATAACAATATGAACGAGTTCATGAGATCCTTACATGAGTGTTTGTTTCAGAATATTTCAAATGTGCACTTTTAACGAGAGGTAACAAACCATAATCATAATATCCAGAATCCAAAACAGAAGGTGATCACGTAAATAAATGTCTCAAAAAAAAAAAACCCTATCATCTAAGGGAAAGGCTATCAACCAAACCCATGCTAGCAACATGTTCTCGAAAGAGATTGGGTGGTAAGCCTTCCGTCATGGGATCCGCCAACATAGCGGTCGTACTGATATGCTGAATAGACACTATTTGATTCTAAATTTTTTCCCTCACAACAAGATACTTAATCTCAATGCGCTTCGTTCCACCACTTGATTTGTTATTCTTGGAAAAGAAAACATCAGCCTAATTGTCACAGAATATCATTAGTGGTCTCGAAATGGTGTTAACCACTTTAAGTCCCATAATGAAGTTCCTCAACCATACACCATGACACGAAGCCTTAAAACATGCCACAAACTCTGCCTCCATGGAGTGAGAAGCCACTAATGACTGCTTAGCACTCTTCTATGAAACAGGTCCTTCTGCGAGCATGAAGATATAACCTGATGTAGATTTCAGGGAATCTACACACCTTGCATAATCAGAATCAGAATAACCAATAACCTCAAGGTTATCCGACTTCTTATAGGTAAGCATAAAATCCTTAGTACCCTGTAAGTAACGCATGACTTTCTTGGCTGCTTTCCAATGACCCACTCCTCGGTTTATTTGGTAACGTCCAAGCATGCCAACAACATACGTTATATCTGGGCGAGTACAGACTTGAGCATACATAAGACTCCCTACTGTTAATGCATATGGAATACGCTCCATTTCGTCTTGCTCCAGTTGGTTCCTTGGACATTGTAGCAAACTAAATTTGTCACCCTTAACGACAGGGGCAACAGTGGGAGCACAATTATGCATGTTGAACCTTTTGAGAACCTTATCAATCTAGGCTCTTTAGGACAATCCCAATATTCCACGAGACCTATCTAGGTGAATCTCAATGCCGATAACGTAAGAGGCCTCTCCAAGATCTTTCATATCAAAATTCTTGGACAGAAAATTTTTGGTCTTATGCAACGTATGCATATCACTACTAGCAAGTAAGATATCATCTACATACAAAACTAGAATGATAAACTTACTCCCACTGATCTTTAGGTATATACATTGGTCCACTACATTTTCTTTAAAACCAAATTTACTAATCACATCATTGAACTTAAGATACCATTGTCTAGAGGCTTGCTTTAATCCGTATATGGATTTTTTTCAACCGAAATTTCATATGTTCCTTGCCTTTAACCACAAACCCTTCTATTTGTGTCATATAGACATTTTCATGCAAGTCACCATTAAGAATGCAGTCTTTACATCCATTTGATGCAGCTCTAAATCATAATGAGCCACTAAAGCCATGATTATTCGAAAGGAATCCTTTTTCGACACAGGAGAAAATGTTTCATTAAAATCTATCCCCTCCTTTTGAGTGAAACCTTTAGTGAGAAGTCTAGCCTTGTATCTTTCGACATTGCCTTTAGGATCTAACTTAGTTTTGTAGACCCATTTACAGCCTACAGCTTTGGCCCATTCAGGCAAGTCAACAAAGTCCCAAACTTTATTTATTTTCATCGACTCTAACTCATCATTTATGGCCTCAAGCCATTGAGTTGAGTGATCTCTCATAATAGCTTCTCTAAAGGATGTAGGATCATTTCATATGCCTAGATTATAGTCAACCTCATCTAGGTACACAATATAGTCATCAGAGATGGATGTCTGTCTCTCTCTTCCTGACCTTCGAAGAGGTTGCTCATTAGCAGGAATTGAAGTAGGATCCATAATAGGGGGTGCATCATTAGGTACTACCTCGGGTGCATCGTTATCCTCTATATGAGGTAATGACGCACCAACCTTTTGGATAACAGGAATAGAAACATGATCCTGAATTTCCTCAAGGTTTATCATTTTTGGTGTACTACTCCTACTAAACTCATCATCTTCAAAAAATATAGCACGCCTAGTTTCAACAATTCTAGTGGTATGTGATGGATATTAAAATCTGAAACCCTTAAACCTTTCAGGGTAACCTATAAAATGACAACTTATGGTCTTGGGATCGAGTTTCTTAGTATGCGGATTGTAAACTTTTGCTTCAGCTAAACAGGCCCACACATGAAAATATCCTTAACTTGGTTTCCTCTGTGTCCACAATTCAAAAGGCGTTTTAGGCACAGACTTACCAGGAACCCAGTTAAGAATATGCACAGCTGTTTTAAGTGCTTCAACCCACAAAAACTCTGGTAGAGTATTTTGGCATATCATACTTCGTACCACATCCATAAGGGTACGATTTCGCCGTTCAGCTACACCATTCTGCTGGGGTGTACCCGGCATTGTCTACTGAGCAACGATGCCACATTCTTCCAAATACAAGGCAAAAGGACTAGTGTTACAACCCTTTTCATAGAATTTTCCATAATATTCTCCTCCTCTGTCAGATCTTACAACTTTAATCTTTAGGACGAGTTGATTTTCAACTTTGGCTTTGTAAGTCTTAAACATGGCAAGTGACTCGAATTTTTTATGAATGAAGTAAGCATATCCATAACCTGTTAGGGTTATAAGCCTTTTTAGGGTTATAACCTGGGAAGTAAGCAAGTGACTCAACTTTGGCTTTTAGGGTCTATAAGCCTTTTATACACTATAAATTATTAGTGTATTGGATGTTAAATTAAATAGGTTCACAATATTATTTAGCCTAATTTAATTAATTAATGTCCAAGTCAAATAATAAGTCAACTTCAGTATGACCTGTTAGGCCACTTAATTGGATTGGACCGATCAATTCCAACATTCTCCCACTTGGCCAAGAGTTACATTAAGGTTCATGTCATAAGTTTTGACATAACAAAATTGAACAAATATCCCGTAAGTTAGTCCAAATTTAACAAAAATACTAAAATGAATTGAAGATGATATCCATGCCTCTCAACGCCACAGCACCGTTCTCCGGTTACAATCTCAGCACTTTTGTCAAATATGACAGTCAAATAGCTTAATAGACATGAACTGCATCGTTTCATAATAAATAACAATATGAACGAGTTCATGAGATCCTTACATGAGTGTTTGTTTCAGAATATTACAAATGTGCACTTTTAACGAGTAGTAACGTAAATAAGAGTTCTAAGGTTTTGAACTCAAACCCCAATAAGTACCTAGTCTATAAAACATATAAAAGCACCGAAGAAGTTAATGGCTAAACTTTTTTCTTTAAAATACTCTTTTTAAAATTCAAAGTTTGCTTTAAATTAAGGGTGTTTTTTACTTGAGTAAAGTATTAAGCCTCTTTCCCTAAAATATCCTTTTTGAGTATTAGAGTTTTATAAAATAAAGAGGGTTTTTGACATTTAACGCCGTATAATAAGCCTCTTTCCTTAAAATATCCTTTCTAAATATTAGAGTTTGTTAAATTAAGTTTTCTTTTGCTTTTTTTTTTTTTGTTTTGAACTTAAGCTAAAAATCTCCAAAAAAGATGATCAAATCCCTATCCACTTTTTTCTTTTTTCATACAGAAAATTTTTATAGACAAAAAGTTTGCAGACAACCAAGTTTTCCAATATTATAGACAAGCAACTTGCATATAATCAAGTTACTCGGAGCTTGGAATTCTTGATGTGTTCTCACAATGGCTTGCTCGCAAATATCTCCAATAATATTTATTCAAATAGTTCAATACTAATAAGCTGGACTTCTTGACAAATTATTATAGTATTAAATTTACAAGTGGAATAACTTAATTAATTCCACCATCCTGATAAGCAAATATCAGAAACACATCAATTAAAAAGTTTAGATACCATGACCATCAACCATGGCATTAAGATTTTTGTCTGTCTCATTTATATATCCAAAACATATCGACAACTCTGACTAATTAGGTAATAGCAATGCCCCGAAAACTATCAAAGCAGATGGGGCAGTAGCTACAAATAAGCTCATAATCTGAACTACTTGTTCATATTTCCAATCTAAGGAACAATTCCTATTAATTTACTAACAACAATACATATAACGTTATCAAAACATATGTGGCAGTAGCTACAAATAAGCTCTAGGAACAATTCCTATTAACTATATAAACTAGACGTATAAGCTAAAATGTTGGTTCAAACTACTTCTGATCTACTATTCTGTAAATGAGAATATATAACAGTAAACAAGTAATGGTAATCAAACAGATGCTAACTATCGTTTATCAAGCATAAATAACAAGAGGAATGGCCATTCAATTATTACAATGCAAAGCATAATAATGCATAACACTAAACAGTTTGAATTACAAAGCATAATAACAAGAGGAAAACAGTTAGCAGGTACACTTAACTATCTTGAAAAATGGCCGCTCAATTATTACAATGCAGGAATAATATGTATGGAAGATTGTCCACCACAAAGTAATAGCAAAAGCTCAGGCTAACTTCAACAAGATGAAACCACGCTCGCCTCCAATAAGGATTTATGCACAGAATCGCGAAAACCCCTAGTAACATTGTTATGTAGGCTGCTGTGAAGCTCACGTAGAAAATGTCCATGTCCATGAATTCAGTCTCTTTCCTGGTTCTTGGTCTTACCATAGCTGGTTTTGGGTCGGTGCAATTTCTAGATACAGGCTTTCCGCAAAGAAACTGATTGCCTATGTAGCTCATGCCATCAAAAGTCTGAAAGTGGGGTCCCTCAGGTATCGGTCCGGATAAGTTATTGAATGACACATTGAAGACTTGGAGCGAGTCTAGGTTAGCAAGTTGAGAAGGGATGCTTCCCGTCAATCTGTTGTAGGAAAGATCTAAGCTCTCCGTGCTTGTTAAGTTTGCAAATGTTATCGGGATCGTTCCGCTGAGACTATTGTGGGACAAGTTTAGAGATTTAAGATGGAATAATCTCCCAATTTCAGGTGGTATGTGGCCCACAAGATTGTTGCAAGACAAGTCAATGGCAAAGAAAAAATATACCGCCTGTCCCCCATATACGAGAGGCATTGATTTTGTGACGAACTGTACAAATTGATCTGCAACAAGTTCTTGACTCACAGATGGCCTATATGTGATGTTTCCCAGGCAAGGAGGGACGCCGCCAGAAAGACTATTATTTGAAAGATTAATCAAGTTTAACACGGGCAAGTGACAAAATTGAGAGAAGATCTCGCCTTCAAAATGATTGTTGTTCAAGAGAAGAATCCATAGACTAGAGAGGCTATCAAACCATTTTGGGATGGGACCATTGAACTGATTATGACTAAGATCTAAAACCTCTAACCTCGTGCGATTAAAGAATGCATGATGAGGCAGCTGTCCTTGTAGCCTATTTTTGGACAGCTTAACAAACCCTATGTTTGGGCCGAAGCAAGCAGGTAAAATGCCAGTAATATTGTTTTCTGAGATGTCCAAATAGACAAGAAACTTGAGTTGACAAAAGGCAGTTGGGAAAGGACCATCAAGATGGTTAAGATTAATCTTCAACAGAACCAACTCAGAGCAACTAGACAAGCTATTTGGGATTGTGGTGAAGTTATTGACATCGAGCTCTAAAGAATTCAACATAGTCAGGTTATGACGCGCCGGTAATATTGAGCCTTGTAAACTGTTGTTTGAGAGTCTCAAGTTCCAAAGATAGCGGCAACCCATTCCCAAGCTGTTTGGTATGTTGCCGGACAAATGATTATGGGACAGATCAAGATATTCGAGAGAGGCCATGTCACCAAATGAAGAGGGAATAGTACCTGTAAAGTTATTTGCAGACATTGTTAAGGAATATAAACCAGGGAAAGAAGTGCCAATGTCTTCAGGAATGTTGCCGGAAAAGTGATTGCTTGAAATATTCAAGTGTGATAGCTTTGGAACAGGATTTGATGGCATTTGGAGGGGTCCAGTGAAAGAATTGTTACGGAGAGTGAGTGACACTAATTCCGTGTTGTTCTCAATTAACCAGAGAAAGGACTTCCCGCTAAAGCTTATGTCACCAAGAGCAATGGATGTGAGGCTATGCTGGTGGTAGAGAAACTTGGGAACGACTGCATTATTGTTACCATGTCTACCGGCGTCAGATAGACTGATCTCATCTAGTTGGAAACTCGGGACTGAAGCTTGAAACTCATCAGTTTCCAACAAAAAGTCACAATACATGCATTGAATCACCTTAAGTCTTGAGTGATTGAAGAATGACCTGAACGAGATTGGGATCTGAAAATTGCTGTGAGAAAGTATAAGATCTTCGAGAGACGTCAAATTAACAAGTGGAGATGACGTAATATCTCCAGTAAACTGATTCCAAGAGAGATCGATAGACTCGAGGGATGTCAAGTTTGCCCAGCACCGAGGTAAGTTGCCCTCCAGTTCATTAGAGGAGATGTCAAGCACTCGAAGAGTCTTCAGTCTACAGAGCCCTGTAAAACACCTACTTGATATCATATGCCATACATCATGTCATGACAAAAACAAAAAATTTGAAATTTCTGGACATTTCTCTTTCCAAAGTTAGTATGTCTCATTGTTTGGCACCCGAATTAATTCTTCAAGCAGCATTGTGGTGTCTCTGCACTTTCCCGGGCCAAGAATCCCGCTGCCGAACATGCATACTAACACACAAGCACACACATCCTAGTCAGAACTCTTAATTTGAGTTTCAATTTTAGTTCTTGACTCAAATGTTCTGCAATGGAGGCTGCAAAAACGTAATCCCAAATTCACCCCAAACATATCCCTTTTCATTCTCGATCCTCATTTTGAAAGATCGTAGCAAATTGGTCTAATCTACTGTCATTCTATCTCATGTCATGCTCTACTATCTCAAGCAGTAATGCTCCACTATCTCATGTCACACTGACCGAATCTGCACATCACATGATTGACCATTTTCCTAAATGGCTTTGATATGGAGTTTGGGATGGCTGTCATCCTCACAAACAAACTCCAAATTAACAACCCCCCCACCAAAACAACCCCAATTAATTTCCGGGCTTGCATTACACCTGAACGGGTGCTTTCCGTTTGTTAATCTCCTTTACCATGAAATGCGCAGTCGTTTCTGATTATTTGTAATGCATTATATGTAACACTCAAGCATGTTAATTCTTCAATGCCTATGACCATATTGCCTGCCATGTAACACTCGAGCAATCTGATAATCTGTAATGCATTATATGTAACAGTCATGGAAATCTATCTCAAACTATGTTAATTCTTCATAGTTACCAATGAACTCAGTTGGCTTGTTCAAGAGCTGATTCAGGTAAGATAACACTCCAGCAAATGATTTTATGAAGGCAAAACAATCCACATTTCAGCAGTTTACAAAAGAGACAGAAACAGGGGAGGTGGACTGGTTTGTTTTTCTAGAACATGGTCCAATATTCACACAAAACATCTGATTTCAACGCTCCACTCATGCTAAAAATGTTAAAAGTTCACTAATGCATCCTTTAGTGACAAAAGAATATGAGTTTGGTTAGAATAGTTACGGATCTAACTGCACGATATAAAAATAACCCAATGGGTTGAATGACTAAAATTAGTTCTCTTAAAAAGACCTTGTTTAAATGTAAATTAAAAGGTTTACAAAAATTAAGGGTGATTTTGACTTTTGAAACGATGAGGCTAAACAATAACTTTTGTGCCTAAATTGTAATAATTGCCGTTAAAGAGGTTAAAAGTTCAGTAATGTATCTTTTAGTAACAAAAGAGTATAAATTTAGTCAACAGGGGTGTACATCTAGCTCCACCATATAAATACCAAGGGTTAAATGGCTAAACATATTTTCTTGAAAGCGCTCCTTCTAAATTTTTTGTTACTTAAGGTGGCCTTTTATATTGCTTAGATTCTGTTGTAATCAAGGGTGCTTTTGACCTTAAGTATAGTATTAGGTCTCTTCCCTAAAATAACTTTTTTTAGTTTTAGACCTCTATAAACTTAAAGGTATTTTATGACTTTCTTTCATTACAATACCACATTAGAAGTTTTACTGTCTGTTAATGTTTTGACTTTTACTTAAGAATCTACGTAAGAAACTATTGAATTGATATTCATACGGAGAAGTTGCAACACTTTTTTGTACAAAGGTTTGTTAAAAAAAAAAAAAAAAAAGCAAACGACATGAGTTATATGATTTTCCACATCAACAATTTGCATTTAATCAAGTTACGCTAAGTTTGAGATGTAGATGAGTTCTATTAATGTCAGTTATCTACAAGAAAATTTCTTTTAAATGGTTGAATACTCAGTAAACTGGACTTGAAAAAATAGAATAAAATTTGCAAGTGCAATAACTTAGCCAACTATATAAACTTAAGGACACACTAACAAATTCATCTTCTTACTTAGTAAACTAATATTGAATACACGTCATTCACAAGCTTAGGTCCCGTAAGAGTAATACTTATGTAATCTCGAATACTACGTTTTTAAGCTTCCTTTTTCACTCATTTAAACATTTAAAACCTATCAGAATTCGATTATCAATGACACTAGTTAACCCACCAATGAAAATGCATCAAATATCAGTACTATTAAACCACAGGCTTCACCATGCTAGAAATGGTCTTTCCTTATGGTCACAAAATAATATAAATGCGATGTTGTCTCTATATTTTACTCCCTTAATTGTTTACCTACACCATTAAAACGCCGCTAAATACAAGTCTCATCAAATGACAATGATTGCTAAAAGTGCAACTTTAGTCATCCTAATTAACCATAAGCCCAAGTCAGATACAAGAGCTAATGGGCACGGTTGCTTTTAATTGCTAAATGTTCTCGTGGTTCAATTGGCTCAAGATCCTTATCTTTTAACAAGCTCAAAAATCCATGTCAACACGAGATGACCCTATTATCAACAATCAACTTTAGAAACTTTTGCTTTTAATTGCTAAATGTTCTCGTGGTTCAATTGGCTCAAGATCCTTATCTTTTAACAAGCTCAAAAATCTATGTCAACACGAGATGACCCTATTATCAACAATCAACTTTAGAAACTTTAACCGCAAAACAAAACATATTGCATAATCTATATTTGAGTGGTTATTTCATTAAAGATAGTTACGCTTATTTTTAGATAGGTGAACTTTCTTTTAACGGAATAAATTGACCATTGTGATGAAATATTAATGAATAATGTCCTTGTGCTAATTCTAATTTGGTAAGCAAATGGAGAAACAAGAATGACTAAATACTATCGAATATTTGGTAAATTCCTATAAGTACATGTTGTGAATACGTTCAATCGGTAAAGATGATGCGTCCTTGTTCTTTAGTGTTTTTGAGGTGTTAATAATATATAAGTACACTGATTAACTAGAGCTTAAGGGTTGAATCTGTTTTGCACATCTTATAGGACTATTATTTGTCACCGGACTATAGTTTTTACATTCGATAAACGCCTTTATATATTGATACTTTCTCGTGGATACTTTTTTTTATGGCATTTGATATAACTTTTATATTTCAAATTTTGTCTGGTTATAGAAATATATAAACTACAATGAGCTTGTACAGTTTAACATATATCCTTACCTATTCATATTTATCTATACTATAAATAATTAGAATATCCCGTTTGGTGTAACACCTCCTTTGGTGTTACATAACTATCTACCTAAAATAATGACACTTAGCATCTTAAGAAAATGAATAATTTCATTTTGGTCCCTTATACCTTGTCCCTTTTTTTTAAACCAATATGTGAACTCATATTTTCTTAAAACTTATCCTTGTACTACGTCCCGTCCATTTTAGTCATTCCGTTAGTTTTTCTGTTAAATTGAGAGGTAGATTCGTCATTCACATGCCATTCACGTGAAACCCCTTCTCCGCTTGCAACCACCGTTGCCGCACGCCCCTTCCCCAAAACAAACCCACCCCGCCATTCCTACCTCCACAACCCATCATCCAAAGAACCAATCTTGTGCCAAGAATTTCATAGCACAAAATCTTTAACCACTTAACGAGCACATTCCGCCACCCATTTGTTCAACTACTCAAAGCTTAAAAACAAACTCCCAATTGCTCAAAGCAGCATACTCTTCAGGCCCAGTAAAGCATAAACAAAACCCCCCACACCAAAATCCAGATCTCAACTCCACGACCCAAACAAAACACCCCCAATCTTAAGCTTCAAAGCACCACAAATACTGGAGCAGAAATCCCAAAAGGACCCAGTTTTTTGCTTGTGCAGCACATGTGCGTGGGGTGAAATTAAAGCATTTTGTCAAACAGGTAGAGGGGTGCAATACTCTTTTCCACTTAGTATGTGCCATAATCGTAACCGTCATAACTCAATCATTGCACGAACTTCCCCAATTTCCCCAAAAACGTGTTTTTTGGGTTTTAGATTGGATAAAACTTGAATGAATCCAAAAAAGATTAGAAGGTCGTGAGAGCTCGGCGACGTCGATTTAGACATCGATCTCCTCTGCGCTCGACGATCACCACCACCTCTCCATCGCCACCATGGCTGGGTCAATAGTTGCGGTGATGTCATCGTAGGTGTGGGGGTCAATGGTTGTTGGGTATGGTTAGGGTCGGCAGCATCCAAAAAGTTGAGAAAGAGGAAGTAGGGAGAAAGAGACTTAGGCGATGAGGGAAGGCTGCTATCACAAAAATACCCCAAAATTTTTAACAGAAATATTAATAAAGGGGCTAATTTGATGAGGGAGCAAAATATAATGACCAATTTTAAGGATTTAGAACTATATGGACTAAATTAAAAAAGCGGATAAACTACAAGGGACAAATTGATATTATCCCTTAAGAAGATTTATCAAAAGTGACATAAAATTAAATTTCTAAATAGTAATAACTACCTAAGGACATATTTGGTCTTGAGAATTAAAAATTTATTAAAAATGTAGTTAAACTATATTTCAAAAGCCAAGCTTCATATAATAAAAATACGATACTGCTAATTTTACTTTTATAAATGCATCACGTGTCTCACGATTAGTCGTACGTGTGTGTGTGTGTGTATATATATATATATATATATATATATATATATATATATATATATATATATATATATATATATATATGGAGCTGATCTATTGATAGCGCTAGCAAAATAGGAGAAGTTGCTAGCGCGATCTGGCCGTCCATCCCAAAAGATGGACGGCCCAGATCTTTTTTTTGCGTTTTTTAAGTACGTCCACTACATTATGTAGCGGACATTTTTTTGCATTTTTTTGACAATAATACCCTCCGAGTCCGTCCGCTACATAATGTAGCGGACACGTTTTCAGACTTTTTTTCTCTTTCTGTCATTAATGTTCTGACTTTTTTTTTCTCTCTCTCTCCCGTCCGCTACATAATGTAGCGGACAAGTTTCAGACTTTTTTTCTCTTTCTGTCATTAATGTTCTGACTTTTTTTCTCTTTCTCTCTCTCCTGTCCGCTACATAATATAGCGGACAAGTTTTTAGACTTTTTTTCTCATATCTTTTTCTCTCTCTCTCCTCCTTCATTAATGCTCTGACTCTTCTCTCTCTCCCGTCCGCTACATAATGTAGCGAACAAGTTTTCAGACTTGTTCTGACTTTTTTTCTCTTTCTCTCTCTCTCTCATTCGCTACATAATGTAGCGGACAAGTTTTCAGACTTTTGTGCTTTTATGAAGAACTCCAAGTATCTTCATGAAAGCACAAACTTCTTTCTTTTTCCCTCATAAAGATGGATTATGAATCAGATCACCCGCAGACTAGTTCTTTAGTAAACCTAACCAGCACAGGCTAGGCATCTTCCAGTTAAAACTACCAAAAACAATCTTAGCTTTGTCGTAGATGATCACTAATGTGTGTTACAGATCAACAAATTATCCTTTAGTCTCAACTACATCCATAGTGACGACATGAAGTTCACAGATTTTTTACTACTTCAACTGCATATACTTTGCTACTGAAAATTAGTTAAACAAAATAGAACACCGATCCTGATATCCAAATACCTCACACTAGACAACCCTGATGAAGCCAATGCTAATAGTGACTGTTGTTTCAGGTGGAAATTTATTTGCAGAAACCCATTCCTCATCTTGACCAAAACATTGGAGTCTGCCCAGAGAGAGAGAGAGAAAATGAGGGGAGAGGACGAAAGAGAAAAAAAGAAAGAGAGAGATCAAAAAGAAGAGAAAGGAGAGAGAGAGAAGAGTCAGAGCATTAATGAAGGGGGAGAGAGAGAGAGAGAAAAAGATATGAGAAAAAAAGTTTAAAAACTTGTCCGCTACATTATGTAGCGGACAGGAGAGAGAAAAAGAAAAAAAAAAGTCAGAACATTAATGACAGAAAGAGAAAAAAAGTCTGAAAACTTGTCCGCTACATTATGTAACGGACGGACTCGGTGGGTATTATTGTCAAAAAAATGTAAAAAATTGTCCGCTACATAATGTAGCGGACGTACTTAAAAAAAAGCAAAAAAAAAAGATCTGGGCCGTCCATCTTTTGGGATGGACGGCCAGATCGCGCTAGCAACTTCTCCTATTTTGCTAGCGCTATCAATGGATCAGCTCCCATATATATATATATATATATATATATATATATATATATATATATATATATATATATATATATATATATATATATATATATATATATATAGGAGCTGATCCGTTGATAGCGCTAGCAAAATATAATAAGTTGCTAGCGTGATTTGGCCGTCCACGGGCGATCTGTAGACGGCTCAAATCTTTTTTTTGCATTTTTTAAATCCGTCCGCTATATTATGTAGCGGATAATTTTTTGACAAAAATACCCTCCGGTGTGAGGCAGTGCCCATCCGCTACATAATGTAGCGGACAATTGAAGCACTACTTTTCTGACTTTTTTTTTTCTTTTTCTCTGTCCTTTCTTTCTCTTTCTTTAATGTTCTGACACACGCTATCTTTCTCCCTCCCATCCGCTACCTACGTCTCCCATCCGCTACCTACGTTATGTAGCGGACGAGTGGCACTATTTTTTTCCTCTTACTGTCCTTTCTCTCTCGTACTTCTGACATGTCTCTCTCTATCTCATTTCTCTCATCAGACACTTTCTCTCTCATTTCTCTATCTTTCCTTTTTCTCTCTCTCTCTCTCTTTCCCCCATCGGCAAAGTGGTTGTTTAACAGATTTAAAGTTTCGGCGAGGAGGGTCAGATTGCTGAGGCCTTCAAGGAGAGACCCATTTAGGAGATTGGGTGACAAGTCCAAGTGGGTTACCGATTGGAAGGCAATGATCTGGTGCGGGACGGGTCCAGAGAGAGAGTTGCATGAGAGGTCTAGAGAGAGAAGGCTTGAGGCATTGAAGAGGTGAACATGAATTGGCTTGGAGAGGTTGTTGTTAGAAAGTGAGAGCCGTTTTAGAGAGAGAAGGGCGTCGAGCTCTGACGGTATGTAGCCGATGAAGCTTCAACTGGGGAGAAAAATGGAGGACACCCGGCTGTCGCGATCGCATGAAATTTCGGTCCAGTGGCACAGGGTTGAGTCTGACTCGGACTAGTTGGCAAGAGATCGAGTTGGGTAGAGAGAAGGGCGTTGAGCTCTGACGGTATGTAGCCAGTGAAGCTTCAACTGGGGAGAAAAATAGAGGTCACCCGACTGTCGCGATCTCAGGAAATTCCAGCCCAGTGGCACTGGGTTGAGTCTGACTCGGACCAGCCGGCAAGAGATCGAGTTGGGTTGAGAGAAGGGCGTCGAGCTCTGACGGTATGTAGCCGGTGAAGCTTCAACTGGGGAGAAAAATGGAGGTCACCTGGCTGTCGCAATCGCAGGAAATTTCGGCCCAGTGGCACGGGGTTGAGTCTGACTCGGACTAGCCGGCAAGAGATCGAGTTGGGTCGGTGGTAATGGCCGCTTTCAGTGCCAAGAGTGATAGTCCATCAGAGCTAAGCAAAGTAGCAGGAGTGGTCAAGTGTAGCAGAGAAGACTGAAGAAGTCTTATCAATTTTTGGTTTCTCTTGGCTGTTTTCAATTCAATGTTTGTTGGAAGTTTTCTCTTGGTTTCTCTTGGCTGTTTAACAAAAGATGGGTACCAGAAGTTTTACAAGGAAACTTTTGTCTGTTACGTTGTTTTAAAATGTGAGAATTACATGTTCATTGCTCATCTGTTTTACAATTTCAATAGTCAAACAACTCGCTTCCCAAATTCAGATGCACTGGAATATGGTGCGAGAGAGAGAGAGAGTCAAAAATTGATGAGAGAAATAAGAAAGAGAAACATGTCAGAAGTATAAGAAAGAAAGGACAGAGAAAGAGGAAAAAAATCGTGCCTGCTTGCTCGTTCGCTACATAATGTAGCGGATGGAGCTGGAGGGTATTTTTGTCAAAAAATTATCTGCTACATAATGTAGCGGACGGACTTAAAAAACGCAAAAAAAAATATCTGGGCCGTCCACAGATCGCCCGTGGACGGCCAGACCGTGCTAGCAACTTATCCTATTTTATTAGCGCTATCAAAGGATCAGCTCCATATATATATATATATATATATATATATATATATATATATATATATATATATATATATATATATATATATATATATATATATATATATATATATATATATATATATATATATATATATATATGAGCTAATCCGTTGATAGCACTAGCAAAATAGGAGATTTTGCTATCGCGATCTGGCCGTCCACGGGCGATCTGTGGACGGTCCAGATCATTTTTTTGAATTTTTTGTAAGTCCGTCCGCCACATAATGTAGCGGACGATTTTTTGACAAAAATACCCCCGGACTTAAAAACAACCCGTCCACTACATTATGTAGCGGACGAACTTTTCTGACATTTTTTTCTATCTCTCCTTTCTCTCATCCGCTACATTATGTAGCGGACTAATTTTCTGATTTTTTTTCTCTCTTTCGTTTCTCTCATTAATGTTCTGACTCTTTTTTCCTCTCTTTATGTCCTTTCTCTTATTTCTGACTTATCTCTTCTCTCACCACTTTTTCTTCTCTCTTGTCCTCCTCTCCCCAATCCCCTTCTCTCTCTGTGGGCAGACTCTAATCATTAATGCCAAAATTCGCAATTTCAAGATGAGAACACATTCCAGTACCCAGCCCAGAGCTCACATATAGGTTTAATTTTTGTTCTTTAGGACCACTAACCACGTTTACTCTAAATCAAGGAAGCTCCCAAATCTGTAATGTCTTCTATAAATTTGCAATGAAAAGGAAGCTCCCAAAGCTGTTCCACAAAATATTGCAACCTTTCAAGGGGCATCCAAATGCTGAATAAACCCTTACTGATCTCATTCCAAAAACGTCAAATTATGAAGACTTCACATAAAACCTCGAACGATTTTCCAGAATCCATCAGATGCGTTTTAGATGATGTGAATGTGTACCCTTTTTGGTGTTTCTCATAGGTTCAGTAAGCAAAAAGATATTACAGATAAGACCAGAGAGATGAGAGATGTGGGAAAATCCTGCACCAAAGATCTGTCAAGATCTAGATCTTTTGTGCTGGACAGTGGACTGAGGTCGGTGGCCATGGGTGGTGGACGGCTGGAGCGAGAAGCCTGCAAGCTCAAGGTTGGGGCTTCAACGAGTTCTTTGGCTGTGATTAGAGACCAAGAGAGAGAGGAGTGAGGCTGAGAAGAATGAGGAAGAAAGAGAGAGAGAGAGAGTCTGTGAACCTTAAAGCAGAGACAAAAAAAAAGTGGGTTTTTTATATAACCAAGGTAACCGCGGGTATTCCGAGGCAATCATAAAGACTGTCCAGTTGACTTCAAAACCATTTGGCTAGTTATTGGTGTCCGCTACATTATATAGCGGACAAGCACTGGGGGTATTTTTGTCAAAAAATCGTCCGCTACATTATGTGGCGGACGGACTTAAAAAAGACGCAAAAAAAAAGATCTGGACCGTCCACAGATCGCCCGTGGACGGCCAGATCGCGCTACCAAAATCTTCTATTGTGCTAGCGCTATCAATGGATATATATATATATATATATATATATATATATATATATATATATATATATATATATATATATATATGGAGCTGATCCCTTGATAGCGCTAGCAAAATGAGGTATTTGCTAGCACGATCTGGACTGTCCATCCCAAAAGATGGATGGCCCAGATCGCGCCTTTTTTAAAAACTGTCAGTCGTCCGCGACACAGTATCGCGGACGACTTATTTTACCTTTTTGCCCCTCCACGCCATCCGTGATACTGTGTAGCGGACGACTGAGGGGCCCTGACAAAAAGTCATCTGCCACACTGTGTGGCAGATGACCCCTAGGCTGACACATGTCAGTACCTGTCCCGTCACCCGCCAAGAAAGTCTACCGTCAGAGCCTCATTCCCCTCGGTAGGTGTCACGTCAACAGTGTCCGCGATAGTTCTAAATGCAAAATTATATTTATGGACCTTTATTTCTGCATGTGTCAGAGTTGTCGACAGCATTTTCAGCTCTTTCTGCAAAATTTTCATTTCTCCTTCAGATTCACTTGCTGCCATTTTCAGCTCCCTTCAAACTTCGACTAACACTTGCTTCAAGCTTTACTCAAGCAAAGTAAGGGAGAGAGAAAGAGAATATACAGGCTTATTTGTTCGCTACATAATGTAGCGGACGAGCACTGCACTGTCCACTACATTATGTAGCGGACAAATATAATAGGAAATTGAGGAGAGAGGGAGAGAGAGAGAGAGAGAGGTCAGAACATTAATGACATAACGAGAAAAAGGTACAAAAATTAATCCGCTACATTATGTAGTGGACGGACTTAAAAAAACGTAAAAAAAAGATCTAGACCGTCCACAAATTGTGCGTAGACGGTCAGATCGCGCTAGCAACTTTGCTTATTTTGCTAACGCTATCAACGAATCAGCTCCCTATATATATATATATATATATATATATATATATATATATATATATATATATATATATATATATATATATATATGCTGATCCCTATCTACCGGTGGATAAATCCTTATATCTCCACCTATAATCTAACCGTCCACATATAATAACGAAGGGCCTAGATCAGATTTCTTTATTTTCCACTTAATCGCCCCTCTTTGTGGCGGTTAGTTATTTTTGCAATTTTTGTCCCGAAAAGTCCCTCCTCATAGATCTGTTTCTCCTCTCATTCATTCGACTCTCTCTATCCTCCTTTTCCGCTTCTTTTTACCTCGCCCACCACCACCACCATCACACCTACAGCCATCGTAACTTTACCCATGACCATCCACCATAATCATCCTTGGAACCAGCCACCACTGTTCCGACGAACCACCATCGCACCCATGCCAAATGCCGCCAAAGGCCACCATACCACACAATCAACTATAACCTATCTCTACCATCGATGGATCTGATAAAAGAAAAAAAAAGTAGCAAATGCATTTAGATCTCTTACTGTCTCTAGTGCGGTGACGACGACGTTCACAACTTGGTGACGGCGGTGCTAGCGAGACAGCGGTGGAGGTTTTGCGATGGGCGGTGGGGTGCTTTGCCAAGGGCCATGACGGTGTCCGCAATGTCTCTAGGTGTGGGCATCGATACCATGTCATCCTCTACGCGGCGGTGTCCGACAGTGGGGAAAAGGCTTTCGCCATCAGATCCCACTGCCACCATTGACTACCATCAACCTCAACCTTATTAATTTAAATCTTCTTCACTTTTTTCCTCCTTGAGAGTTAGATCTAAATTAAAATTTTTAATTTGTCTTGCATTGCAACTAATGCTTTGATCAATTGGTGTGGTGAATCTGATGGGTGGGAGATGGGTGTTGGTGATGGCGGTGCTGCGAAGGGAGTGGTAGGTACGTTCCTGGTAAGTTGTTCATGGTGATGTGTATGATGGCGGAAGTGGTGGGACCGTGGTAGAGGTAATGGGTAATTTGGTGTTTGTAATGGTGGTGGTGGTCATGGTGACCGGTGGATGGTGATGAAACAAAGGGGTTACGTTCAATTATCTACCTTGAAAGATATTTAATAGGGAGGAATCATCAAGTTCAAATCATCATGCCAGAGTTCGCTCCGGCGAGAGACTGTAAGGAACTAAAGAATGGAACAAAAAGAACTGAGAATAGAACTGAGAATGAAATGTTGGAAATGAATCTGACAAGAATGAGAGGGGCATAACTGGAAAGATGTTGACCGCCCTTCTTTGTGACGGTTAGGCAAAAAATGCTAAAAAGGAATTGGATCTGTGCCGTTCATTTGGAGCTGTGGATGGTGCAAGATCAGGTGGAGAAATAAAGATTTCTCCACTAGTAGATAGGGATCGCTCCATATATGTCACGATCCGAACCCACAGCTGAGCACGTGAGTTAGGTCAGTGACCGGCCTCAGGGCCATTAGGCTCCCATCGAGGGATCTGCCAGGCCTTACTCACTAAACTAATAGCGGAACTAAAACTTCTACAGCCTATAATACATTTCCATTGCTAGTTTCTGTACAAACAGTCATCTAGTGATAGTTATTAAATAACTTAAAATTAACAACTACTGTCCCTGGAATCCAATGCCTTTTCACTATCATTACCATCCTTTTTAAAAACAGACTTAGAATAGAAATCAAATCTTCTAATGCAACCTCTGGAGCTTCACTTTAGAATTCCACTCCAATGCTCGTCACCATCACCATACTCTTAAACCTATGCTTCCATGGGCTCAGTAAGTAACTAGTGATTCAATTAATTGGACCATAGCATGCCAGAAAATAACCCACTTTATACCATAGCAACTTTAAGAAAATCTAAAATCATTGAGTAAGTGATCATTAGGTAAAGCGAAATGGAGTACTAAAATGGAACAAAACTTTAATTTACTAGGATTTCATTTTATTGTGTTTTTTACTCTTTATGCCACCAACTACCATAGCCTTTGTCTTTGTCGTTTTTCTTGCTCTTTCTTCATTCTTCCAAATTCTAAATTATATATTTGTAGATTATAAAAAGAATAGATTAAGGTTAATTCTTTTTTTTTTAGTTTAAATTCTTATAATTTGTTAACTTATACTCGATTAATGTAGTGATACAATTGATAATCACATGTGTAATATATCTATACAGTAAGAATTAAGCGTCTTTCATGTAAAATTAGTAATTTATTGTTGACTAACCTTAGCAAGTTAAATAAATCACTATGCATAGTGAAAATATATTGTTAATAGTCATTGAGTAATCTATTTTGTATTCAATGAGTTTAACAGTGACATTAATTATAATGTATTTTTGATTATTCATCTTTTATGTAAACTTGAATCTTCTTAAATCTTTTATGTTAGGCATCAAATCTTTTTTATGAATTTTTAGCGCCTCCCGACCAGATTTTCTTGATCCTCCCCTGTGCTTTCATTTGGAAGGTGTACCTAAAAAAATCTTTATGAAATCATCTAGTCGTGTTTTTGTTTGAAATTTGTGGAACCAACTTCTTGCAGTGGAACTACTTGTGATTTTGTTTCAATAAAAGCAACTACTTGTGATTTTGTTTCAATAAAAGTGCTCTGTCTTTGTGCTTATTCTGCAAATTATTTCATAAGAGAACTTCTCTTAAACCAAATTTACCACGTGAAAAATCTCTCTCTTTGTTTCTCGCATAATTGGATATAGAGGTTGTATTCTGTATGCTTTGTATTTCTATGGTTGTACGTCCATCTCTATCAATATCTGGGCATGAGATGGGAGACTTGAGACATTGCTTTAGAGTGCAGGGAACAGCTCAGGTGAGCTTAGAAAGGTAGAAGAGGGGAAAATTGACGTGGCCAATAAATGTGAGTGACTGGTAGTGTGAATTTGCTGTCGATGGGTCGCAAGATTGATGGCTGTTCAATTTATGTGGTCTAAGTGAACCAACCTAATTGATTGAATAAAAAGTCTTGGGATTTAACTACATATCTATGTTTATTTTGATTATTTGCTTCTCGGTATTTTTGTAGTATGTTGGTTATTCTTTACCTTCACAGTTTTTATCATTCTGTAGTAGATTATAACTGACCTCTCAAGTCTGTACACCTTAAAGGAAATTTGGAAACATGAGTTTGAATAGTTTAGATGGACAATGACCTAATGATGGTTAATCCTTTTATTTGTACTGATAGTGTATTATTTGTAGGTCGTGTGACATGCACTTTTATAAAGTACTTGTTTAGCCACGAAGTGTTCCGTTCTATTTATGCTAATATGTTTTTCTAGATGGACATTATAGGAGTTACTTTTTCATCGATACTGATAGCGTATTATTTTTAGGTTGTTTGACATGCACTTTTGTTGAAAAGTACTTTATTAGCCACAAAGTGTTTCACCTTGTTTATGTTACAAGTTTATACACGACTAAAAAAGCACGATAAAATTCCAAGTGGTACTTTCAAGGGCAAAACTAGTGGGCAGTATTTGCATACAGGGATAGGACTAATTGCTACCCTCTATGTATGGTTCAATGTAAGCAGTGATACTTGTAAATTACTTACATGTCATTCCATAAACTGAAGAGAAACTCATCTGCTAAAAGTTACCTCACATATGAGACGACCCTCCCAAGTTGTTAAAGCGGAGGTTCAGACTCCGGAGAGATGAGAGTCCATGAAGAGAGGATAGTATGCTGTTATCTAACTGAGTACCAGAATGAAAATTTTCCTTCTCTTAAGATGCAAGTGTCAATCATTTTAGGTAGATAGTTATGTAACACCGAAGGAGGTGTTACACCAAACGTGATATTACAATTATATATAGTATAAATAAATATGGATAGGTAAAGATAAATGTTAAACTGTACTGGCTGATTGTAGTATAAATAAATATGCAAATTCTTTAAGTCTAAAGCAGACAACCGCGCAAAGTGTTTAAAAGTACTTTTTTAGCTACAAAGTATTCCGTTCTATTTATGCTAATATTTTTTCTAGATGGACATTACAGGAGTTACTTTTTCATCGGTACTGATAACGTATTATTTTTAGGTTGTTTGACATGCATTTTTGTTGAAAAGTACTTAATTAGCCACAAAGTGTTTCACCTTGTTTATGTTACTGTTTTATACACGACTAAAAAAGCACGATAAAATTCCAAGTGGTAATTTCACGGGCAAAACTAGTGGGCAGTATTTGCATATAGGGATAGGACTAATTGCTACGCTCTATGTATGGTTCAATGTAAGCAGTGAAACTTGTAAATTACTTACTTGTCATTCCATAAACTGAAGAGAAACTCATCTGCTAAAGTTACCTCGCATATGAGACGACCCTCCCAAGTTGTTAGCGCTGAGGTTCAAACTCCGGAGAGATGACAGTCCATGAAGAGAGGATAGTATGCTGTTATCTAACTGAGTAAAAGTCAAATCTAGCACCTCCAGATTTGTCAAGTTTAATGGCAGGTTTGCAAAACCACCAATAAAATCTAAAAAATATCGAACGAATTATAAGCTATCTCAAACTTTGAAAATACTCGTGATAAGTCGAGCAAGTCAATCATCCAACAACCAGGGTTAGTTGACCTGTTAGTGAAATTATTTGAGGATGCTTTGCCAAGAATCATTTAAGGGTACAATTGCAATGCAAATAACCTGTGGGTTACTCTTACAATAATAAATTTAAACTACCCAATACCGACCATAGCCCAACGCAAACTAACTAATGTAAACTCCACCTGCTCTGAACCCCCGCCCCCACAACACCCTAGCTCTCCACCGCCACTTCAAATCCCCAAGTCCCCCTCCGATCCTTCTCCTCTTCTACCATCGAAGAAGCCGTCGCCGTGTGCCACCTCAGATCGAACCCCCGCTCCACACCCTCCGCCGCAGTCCCAAAGCCCAACGCCTCCCTAACAGGACCTCCGCCCTCATCGGCCCCCCTCCTCAACCTCCAACAGCGTCCAGTCCCTTGTCGCCTGCTAGTCCGTCTTCCACCACCCACCTACCGTCTTTTCCTGCAACCCCAGCATCGCGTCCACTATGGTGATGATAGTGGAGGTGGTGGACTTGCAGTTCTGGCGGTGGAGCTGGTGGAAATTTTGATGGATCAGGTAGCGGCAACGAAGGACCACTGGTCTTGGTTTGCGTTTCAATTAACCAAAATTGCTCTTGCTTAAAATGTTTGGTGTTGCAAAATTATCCCTGGTGCAACGGAGACGCTATCTCAGGAGCGACTTTTGACCCAAAAATGTGAGGATCAGAGGTGTTTATTCGTTTGGTTCTTGATAACTGGACTCCCATGCCAGTGCTACTCAAGATATCGTAGATGTTCGTCATCCTGCAAATTCTTTAAGTCTAAAGCAGACAACCGCGCAAAGTCTCTTCTAATTGCTGCACTTGCACACAACAATACAACTGAACCAAGGAGATAATTTTCAGTGGTCGAGCACCACGACATGGCAATGCCATTAAGGTATGGTTGTTACTCTACTGGGACTATCTAATTTGTTTTCTTACTCAAGACCCTAGTCAATGCCAAATTCAAAAGTTAATGACAGTTGACGCAGTGAATATATAAAGAGGTCGATTCACTCTGAATTTTTAGTACTAACAGTAAGTTGTTCTAAATGTACGAGAAAGTTGGCGTAAGACAAGAGAGAACTTACTCAAGAGAGTAAAGACGAGCAGTAGTCTAGCTAATGACAACTATTCAAAATAGTTTCAAAGAAATGCAGTAGAGAAAATGGTTCAGATCAAAGCTTTGCTTTGAAACTTTATTTCAAGAAAACAATGTCTAGCTGCCTCAAGTATTTCAAGCCCTCAAAGTCTTAATTAGAGAACGAACATTTCTAACCGTAAAAGGTTCACTTTGTTGAGATATAGAAAAACAATACCGTGTGATGACACTCTTTACCTTTCAAATGAATGGAGGAGTTCAAATAGTTATCTGATAGGTATAAACTTCTAAGAGATGCCAGGCCATTGATGGATGATAAGATGCGGCTATCCAAGTTATTGATCCTCAAATCAAGCACCTCCAGGTTTCTCAACTTCGACAATTGGTTTTCAACACCTACAAGAAGAAGAGCAGGCGTTGAAGACATTGTCAGAATTTCTTACAACACGGATTTGCGAAGGTAACAACCCCTACTAAATGAGGTCACATCAGGTTTTTTTATATGGGTACATGGCCTCCCGAACTACGTTACCCGTGTCCTAATATTAATTCATGCAAATCCATGGCCTGAGAAAGTTCATGCAAGTTAATGAAATTTTTACTGAAACATAGATGGTAGACCTTCATCGTCAGTGCATATCACCAGTCCATTCCATGCTAAGTGGAGCTTTGTGAGCAATTCGAAGGGGCGAAACAATGATACATTTAAACACCAATCGCCTAATTTGTTTTGCCTTTCATGGAAAAGGTCGAGTCCGATTACAGAACGTGTGGCTTTGTGGCACTCAACTCCAGGCCAGTCACAACAATCGCCGGTATTCCCGTCTTTCCACTCTGGCAAAGAAGTTCCGTTGGGGTGGTTGATGGAAGCTTTGATCTGCAGAAGAGCAAGTCTCTCTGCCTCCAGACACCCATGGCATCTACTCATAGTCAAAACCAAGATCACCCATGACAGCAGTCTCAAGACCATATTTCCAAACTCCATTTATTTATGAAATAAAAAAAGACTTAAGAAGATGCAACTTCTCTGCAGCTGAGCCACTTACTCTTATAACTTCAATAGGAGTATGAAGCATGCTCTGAACAGGAGTATTACTGATAACGATATTGTTGATTTTTCTTCTTCTCTTTTCAACAGTAGACTAAGTGGAAAGCATAAATGTTGGGTCCCTTGGACAAAGACAGGGATAGGATTTTCCAAGCAATCACATGGAGTGGAAGACCCGTCCAACGACCAAAACTAAGGCTCCGTTTAGTAACACATTTTTTTAGTTTTTTCTTCAGTTTTATAAACTAGAGAAAATAAAAGCGTTTGGTACACAATTTTCGTTTTTTTTCCATCAGTTTTAAAAACAAGGCTATTTTTTAAAATTCCAAAAATGAGTTTTCCGTTTGGTTTTTATTTTGAGACCACCACCACCACCCTCCTCCCACCACCGGCACTCACCGCCACTGCTCATCACCGGCAGCCACCAACCACCGCCGGAGGCCCCCTGCCACCGTCGCTTGCCAGCCACCACCACTGTTGGCCATCGCCACCGCAAACCACCACCAAAGAAAAAAATTCAAATAAAAAACTGGGTAATCAAACATCTAAAAGAAACAACTCAAAATAAACTGGGTAATCAAATATTCATTTGTTTTTGTAAAAAATCATATTAAATTGATTTTTGTTTTTGTTTTTTCGAAACAGAAAACCAAAACTGAAAGTGTTACAACGACCACACCTTTTGCATTATCGGCATGTAAAAATATTCTTTTTCACATTGAAAATTGTAATGATGCACATGAGAAAAAAAATTAAGTCTCTTGTGTCGCCGTCTTATTCTAAGGGTTGAACAAATAATTAACACGGGAAAACAAAAAAATTCTGACTTGACTTTAAATGCCGATAAAGTTTTTTAAGACGTGCGCACACACGTAATTGAAAATATCAATCATGACAATTAAACGAAAATGATAGCTCAATTTCTACGTATGGACTATGGAAAAAGACGTGCACATTTCAAGTTGATCATGACTATTAAACGAAAATGATAGCTCAATTTCTACGTATGGACTGAATTGGCAAATCCTTGTATCCTTTAATATCTTATGTTTCTTTATTCTTCATTGTTCAAATTATTATCGTCTATCTGTCCTCCGTTTTATCTTTATTGTTCAAATTTTAAAGGAGAAACACAGCGTCATGTAGATGTACTGTATTGTCATTTGTCAATGATTCTAGAAGAGAAAATCGATATGGGAACCGGTAACAATTGCACATCCGATTGTCAAAACCGCGACAACAAATCTAGGTTTACTGCTGTACAATTGTTTGTTAGGTCACCAAGAAGCAGTGCTGATCATAGTTACAATAACATCCTTGAACAATATTTTGAACAGGCCAACCAACAAGATATTAATCCCATAAGACCTGCCTCCCTCGGCTGCGAAATGTTCCCTTCTCGTCTTTGTAATATTCTGAGGAACTCATCTGAGCTGAGATTCCCATCACGATTCGCATCAAACACATAAAATATCATATCAACTGCCACATTATCAGTGAGAGAGATGCTGTATACCTATTTTAGCATAAACCAAACCATTAGTATACAAGATAACGAAGGATTACTTGACAAGTTAGAAGTGAAAGTAAGGTTTTGGTCAACAATTAATGGCCAAAGGGGCTTCTCTTCAAGCGACCGGGAGAAGATATTAACTACAGGGATGAGAAAGCATGGACTTACATGATAAGCAGCTCTTTGGAAATCCTGCTTTGTCAGCAGTCCATTCACCTTGCCGTGGCTGAAAATAGCCATGGACAAGGGTAGCAATCTTTTACGTAGCTCTGCGAAATTCTTGAATTCTTCGAATGTAACGCATATGTCTCTTAAGGCCAGGTTCGTTGGTTATTTTGTCAACGCGGTCAAGGAACTTGTTTATGTTCTTCATTTCAGCAGATGCAACCATTGACAAGGCAAAGTCTTTAGCTGATATGGTTCCTACTGAGTTGTAGTCGTAATGAGTAAACTCCAATCTCAATATCTGTGAAGTTTAAGAACAAGAACTGAGATCCTGCTCATTAACAAACACTAAATTCTGCGAGAACTAATCCTTCACGGACTGTTGCAAGTAATTAGTCAGTTTAAGCATTCCACAAGGGTACAATAAAAATGCATTCAGTTCTGGAATATGTAGAGGTGACATCTTGAAAGAAGTTTCCGCGGACACCAACTTTTAGATTGTGCATGGAAAGAGGACTAAAAGTGGTTAATTAGGAGCATAGAATTGAAGGAGGTTATAAGCTGGAATGTTGTAGACAGATGCTTCTTGAGGTAGAACTATGGAATGACATTGAGGATCTTCTATGATTTTGAACTCAAACCCCAATAAGTATCTACACTACATATAAAAGCACGGAAGGAGTTAACTGGATAAATTTTTTTTTTCTTTAAAATACTCTTTTTAAAATTCAGAGTTTGTTTTAGATTAAGGGTGTTTTTGACTTGAGTATAGTATTAAGCCTCTTTCTCTTTAATACCCTTTTTGAGTATTAGAGTTTTATAAAATAAAGGGTGTTTTGACTTTTAACACGGTGCATTGAGCCTCTTTCTTTAAAATATCATTTCTAAATATTAGAGTTTGTTAAAATTAAGGGGTTTTTTTTTTCTTTTACCTCTTAATAAAAAATCTCCAAAAAGGATGATCAAATCCCTATCCACATGAAGAAGTTTTAATTTCTTCTTTTTTCACAGATATTTTTTGCAGAGAAAAAGAGTTTGCAAACAACCGAGTTACTCGGAGCTTGGAATTCTAGAATGTTCTCCCTATGTCTTGCTAGCAAATATCTCCAATAATATTTATTCAAATAGTTCAATACTAATAAGCTGCACTTATTGACACGGCATTCAATATTCAATTTACATATGCAATGACCATCAACCATGGTATTAAGATTTTTGTCTCTCATTAATAATTCCGAGTAATTTGGTAATAGCAATGCCTAAAAACCTATCAAACCGCAGATATGGCAATAGCTACAAATTAGCTCATAATTTGAACTATTTGTTCACACATCCAATCTATATAAGCAATTCCTACTAACTTGAAAACAATAATACGTATAAACTTATTAAAACATATATGCCAATAACTAAATAAACTACTCGTAGAAGCTAAAATGTTGGTTCAAACCACTTCTTATCTACATCATTATGTCATTGTGTCATATTTATGTATCCATGGTGAAACCCCCAAAAGATATTAAATTATTTCCAACTGTCTTGATACCTGACAACAATTGACCATTAAATGTCTGCTAATTTTAATTTATGGAGACAGTAGTGTAACTGCAAGCTCTCAATTTTGTAAGGCCACTTATTAGTCACCTATTGACTTGGTGAATTTTTCTGCCTTGGACCTTAAAATAAGGGATAATTTAGAGAAAGAAAGAAAGAGAAAGTCGTCTTTGGGTAATACTTGGTATGATGGTGATCATGCTTATAGACGTCAGCCATTGCAATGTTTCTTAGATGTATAACCATCTAAAGCTACATATTGCGGTTTAGTATAGGAAATGAAAGCAAGGCTTAAGCGAAAAAGAGGAGATCGATTCAAAAATTAAAGCAAGGTTTAAGCCAACATGCGTCCAATAATTAGCAAAAACTAAAGTGTGCTCAGTTTTTGGAGTAAATCAGCAAAACTGAAGAAGTTGAGGAAAAACTACTGAGAAAAAAAGACTACTAAAGTGTGCTCATTTGAAAAATGTTGCTTATAGGATGGCATCTTAAAAAACATGAGGAGAACTTTAACCCAAGCCTAAAATATTTGTGGATAACTTTAACCCAAGCCTAAAATATTGATGAGGTTCTGGTCATCGGGAACAGACCCTGCCACATGGACCCCTCGTGGCTATTTAAGTTATTCATAAATTTAAGTTCCCTATAAAATAGACAAAAGTAATTTGGCTCATGCTAATTAAACAGCAGATGGTTCACCCATGGCATAATAACAATGTGGCAATCTTTCATGTTCATGTTTCATGTACAACAACATGAGCTTTACTAGTAGTACCGAATGAGAACAACATGAAACTCAGATCCTCAAAGATCTCAAAGATCTGGTACTAAAACTGATCTGAAGCACAAACCATGGACAACAATAATGACCATCAGTATGCTTTTAGCATCTAAAGAATCGGTACAACATAAGCCGCTAAATACATCTAGCATAATTCTCGAAGGTAAAAACTGAACTATTGTCCACTTGAAATAACCAGTGATATGACCCTCAAACTGGAATGACAAAGCCCCCTTAAGACATAATGGTATGGAAACTTTGAGTTTTCTAAAACACAAGTAAAGAGCAACAAAGAGCCCCTAGGGTTGATATATTGAACTGCAAGGCATATCATCATGCCGTATGTGCAGCCATTTAGTGAAAGCCCATCTACACTCTTCAACTTCAGCCCCAGTTCAAATAAACTGAATCCGACCAATCTTTTTGTTAGAATAAAATGCAATAATGAAAATGAACAACAGAAAGCGAACGGGAGGGAGGGAGGGAGGGAGGGAGGGAGGGAGCGAGAGAGAGAGAGAGAGAGAGAGAGACTACATACTTCATTATGCAAGCCCCTTAAGAATTGAACAAATTTTCCATGTTCCAGGCGTGCCTTGGCATCTTTGCCAAAGAAATACTCTAGCAGGTCCCCATTCTCTACAGAGCCTGAAACTTCAAGTCCAACATGCAGTCAGTCCCTGTGGCGAGCCCCTTGTCTGTTCTGAGCTCGCATCAAGGCCATCACTTTCTTGAATTCGTTCTGATCTATCTCTCTGTTTCAAATTTCAGCGGCCAATAATTACCAGTTTTGCACAAGGTGTATAAGCAACATAAAATTATGATTATAAAGTGGATGCCTTATTAGAACTTGACAATATTTCAATAATGTATTTAGATTAAAGATATGGATTGCAAGATACCAATTTGAATGGCTTATCCAACTTACGTAGAGCCTAACCATAAATAAAGACACCAGATACAGTAGAACCCTGGTCAATGGAACAGAACTCAGTTGAGTTGAGACCCGGACCAAGGTCATCTCTAGCAAATGCAACAAGGGTTGTCCAAAAGCAGAACAAGAAAAATGTCAGAAAAAATACATATTTGGAACTTTGAATCAGCAACGTGTCAACTTCCAAATTAAAACTAAATCGAGAACCAAAATGCAAGTTCCAATTGTCACACTTCTCGGGCAAAAATGCCAGAACTACACATTACATCCATCATACATAAACGGTGACAAAATCAGTAATCCCACGCACAAATTTATGAGGATTGAACAACAAAGAAAATGAAAGGAGATAAAGACGTCTATGATAAAGAATTTCCAACGGGGACAAACTGACATACTGGCTTGGAAGACTGTTTAAATGGTGCTGCCTTTTCATTACATGAGACGTACCTGTTATTGTCAAGGTCAAACATTTTGAATGCCACTGAAAAGCTTGATTCCTGGATGCTTAGTAACGTAACAAACAAGATGTACCTGTTACAACAAAAACAAAATTGAAGAGATTAAACTTCAGTTAGCAATAACTTGGCGTATTTCATTTAGACCTTTGGCCCCAAAGCGGTTGGCCCCAAAGGGGTTTATAGATACATGAATAGTTCCTTGGTCAAGAAATTGCAAGGAATGTTAAGTAGATGAAGTAGCACTCACTCTGCAAATGATATTACTCCATCATTGTTAGTATCAAAAAGCATAAAGAACTTTGAAGGAGCACAGCGTAACTCGCCAGGAACCGACTCCCCATTGAGATATCCCTCTCTTACACGATTTGCTTCAGATGGTGGAAATACTAGAACAACTGCCCTCATCAAGTCCGCTGGTGTCATAAATATCTCTCCAGAAGGGGATTTCAAGGAGGCAGAATACTCAAGTACCTGTAGGAAGAAAACCAAAAAAAGACCACTGCAAATTTTACTAAAGAAATAAGATGTCAATACAAATGCAGGTGTACTGCTATCTATCAAGTTGAGATCTTCAACTATAGTACTAACCCTACTAGCTCCTACTTTTTTTTTCTCTCGAACTGGATTATATATTTGACACCCACTGACACATTAAGAACGATAAAAAAATTGGAAAAACCAAAATGTTCCAAGACAAGAGTGTGGTTGTGTCTCTGTGTGTGCGTGTGTGCGTGCGTACATGCCTATGTGTGTGCGTGTGTGTGCGCGCGCGTACATGCCTATGTGTGCTTGAGACACTGTGGAGATAATGACATAGTTCAGAGTTGATGATACGCTATAGGTATCATGTTATCTTGCAATTACGCTCAAGAGTTCTACTTCAGATGACATAATAGTTTTGTGCCGCATTAGTACCACTCTTTGACTGAGGTTCGAACTGAAAAGCAACTTATCAGTGCCACTGAAAATCCAAGGCACGTCGCATCAGCATGAAAAGATTTGTTTATGAGTGCACTAGAGCTAGTTATGCATAAATCAGAAGTACTAGTGGCATACCTTTTCAGGAGGACTTTGCGTTCTTATGAGATAGAAAACTAGACTATTAAGTTTAAACTTCTGCCTGATCTGAATAGAATGCGTTATTTCTGGATAGGCATTTAAATGAAGTTAAACATGTAAGTTGCACTATGACCAAACAGGATTCAAGTCCTAAATTAGTAAGTAGTAGGAATCTGCTATAACGATTCTGAATCAGATACTTAGGAGATGAAGCATACCCAAAAAATTGCTCATTTGGCTCACTTAAAGAATATATCCCTTGCACCGAGCAACATACTGGAAACAAAATCCGAAGAACATCCAAGATAAAAATAAAGTTTTTCGTGCCGTAGACAACCCTATTACAGAACGTCTATCCGATCAGATAATTGTGCACCTCAGTCAGAAAACGAAGATGAACGCTCATAGCATAGAATCCTTGAAGTAATCATCGATTATACCACTGATATGCTAGATCAAGTAGTCATAAGAACTCTAAATGGGTACAAGACCAATTTCTACAAGTCCAGTATCAGGGATAACAGAACCGTGAGTAGTCAACTGTTCATGCAGGAGCAGCCCTTATATTCTAGGTCTGATCAACTTCATGTACCAAGGAAGTATCATTTAAAAGTTAGTACGATCCTAACGTTGGATTAAGTGATTCAAGTCAATTGGTTCATATTTTCTGCCCGATCCTTCTTAGGGGTGTCTGAACAAAGTAAATATTGCTAAAGCAAGCACCAAAAAGAACAAACAGTTATGACTCCAGACGTTAAAACAAAACTTTGTGTGGATTATAGACCCAAAATGACGACATTCATATATCTGAAGAATGTTCATGCACGCAACAAAGAGCATCCAGCGAGTATCAAGTATGGGAGCTTCTATTGTTTTCATATATCTGAAGAATGTTCTGTGATCAGTTGACTTCAGCTGCACAGATAAACATAAGCTTCAGTCATTCTCATCGCCAGAATTCAAGCCTCACTCTGGCTTCCTCCTTCAAGGTTGACCAAAACCTTCAAACTAACCATATTCGTTTCTCATCTTGGTGGAGCTCGCTTTGCTGCTGGAACCAGATCATTTCAACGAATGTCCATCGTTTATAACTTTGAGCAATTCAACTTCTCACAGTAGCACTCCATTCTTATCAACCAGATTCTATGTGAGTGGCTGACTTCATATTCATTTACACTTGAAAACTGGGGTGATAATGTTGACGGTTCAAACAACAAAGTTTATACAGCAATCAATGGAGAAATTCATGTAATTATGCTTAGACTTCACTCAAAATGACAGCATTCTGTCATGTTTTGCCTCAGCATAACATAGCTTGCCTCAGTATAACTCCTTTAAACCAATATAACCACAAACAAATTACTGGGAAACAAATCACGTTTCACATAGCTACCTAAGTCCATTTAACACAGCGTCTTCAAGCCTGAAGAGACACCCTATCCAGTCCTTGAACTTTTCAATTTCTGTTTTTCTTACTTTTCTGTAATTCTGGGCCTGATTGCTGGAATCACCAGCACTTTCCAGTAGTACAA